>CALNHX010008069.1:0-65425 GCA_940337035.1 Agriotes lineatus
ACTTTTCCACCTATTTTGACCTTGCTTTTGGTGTCTCGTATAATCATCATAGTAAGTCTGATTATTTTTCGGGTACTCCTAGCTTCCATATCGCTGTTTCCAAGTACTCTCTTTTAACACTGTCATGTGCAAAATTTATTAATAGGTGATGTACGTCTATACTGTACCCGTAGCGCTTGGCTAGGGTTTTTCTGATCGTAAAGATATTGTCTACTGTAAACCTGTCCCTTCTAAAATCAGTCTGATAATTTTCTATTATCTGTTATGTATACTTTTCCATTCTATGTGCTATAATTGTTGTAAATATATTGTACATTACAATAAGTATGGAGATTCAGTCTATTACAGGTTAGCTTATCTCCCTTTTCGTAAATAGTACATTAGGGCGTTTAATCCATTCTGTTGGCATTACTTCTGTTTCCCATATTTGTCATTCCTTTACTTACATCATTAGTTCTGCGTTTATTTAATCTTCTCCTGGCGCCTTGTTGTTTTTTGCCCAATAATTATTTCTCTCTCCTATTTCCTCCAATGTTGGGGCTTCTATATCTAGATGGGGCCCGTACCATTACCCTCGTTCTTCTTGTCTTATGTTCTGATTCTTCCCTTCATATACATCATTTAATTCTTCCACCCATCTGTCCATGATTTCCTTAACATCTTCGGCCAGAATCCCTTCCTTATTTTTGATATATTTTGTTTTTTCATGTCACCCTCGCTTAGTCTTCCTAAGTTCTTTGTAAAATTTCCTGCTATTTTTTCGCTGATATTGCCTCTCCATCCTTCCTATTTTCTCTTGTTGGCACCTTCCTTTTTTCTTCAGCATATGTACTATGCTTCTCTTCTACAATTTTGATATTCTTCTACCGCTTGCCTTGTCTTTATTTGTAGCATCTTTACTCTTGCTTCTTTCTGTGTCTTATGCGCTTGCTTACAATCTTCATCATACCAGTAGTTTCTCGGTCTTTTCCTTTTTTCTCCTAGAATTTCTACCGCTGTTTCAGCTATTGTATCTTTTAGTTCTTGCCATTTCTTCTCTATTTTGGCCTGTTGTTTATTACTGTTCGACACTATTTCCTTAATTTTATTTTCGTATTTTAATCTTACTTCTTCTTGTTTCAATGCTTCTATATTGTGTGTGGGTTCCTGTGTTCTAATTGTTTGTTTAAACTTCTGTCTGTATACACCTTTCTTCACCACGAAATGATCAGAAGAGACGTCTGCATCTCGCCAACTTCTTACATCCATGATGTCCGCTGTATGTTTGATATATATAGTATATGTCAATCTGATCTCTGGTGATTCCGTCTGGGTGCCGCCATGTTTCTTTGTAGATTTTCTTATGCGGAAATCATGCGCTTTTGATTCTCACTCCGTTGCTAATAGCAAAATCTATCAGTCTTATGCTATTTTTATCGCGCTCCTTTTAAATGATATACTTTCCTATTGGTTTCCTGTACTCTATCTCATTTCCCACCATAGCATTCATGTCGCCAAGTACTATTTTTACATCTTTTTTAGGTAAAGATCTAAACACTCTTTTTAATTCCTCGTAGAATACATCTTTTACATATTTTTCAGCTACCTCGGTGGGTGCACGACAGTTTACAAAAGTTAAGTTAAAGTCCTTCTACGCGCAATGTGCAGACTCCTTCATTTATAGTTTTACAATCTTTGACTGTCTTTTGGTCTTATGTAACATGAAACCCGTACCAAAAATGTGTCTTGTATACCCACTGAACAGCGTGAAATATCTGAAGTCCATAAGACGCAAAATATAAAAATTGATTTAAGTCAATGATTTTTTAATGAACTCATTTAATTTAATTAGCTCAACCCTACCGCCAACTAAGAAATCTACCAGAATTGGAACGTGTGTATGCCAGAATACAGTTGCAAAAGCGGGTCTTGCAACATGGTGAACTTTTGACACTCGTTTGTGGACTAAACGACACAAATGAATCAGGTAATGAAAAACAATAGTAAATTTAAAAATAAAAAGAAAAGAAAATATAAATAGGGGATCTGAAACATTAAGCACAAATGAAAGTGTAAGACAAGGAGGAGGGTTAACTCATTTACTGTTTATAACGTGCATTGATGAAATTGTTAAAGAAACTAAATAGAAAGCAAAGAAAAATTATATAAGATACCGAAACATATAGAAAGTGGAGAGATTTCCGAATACATATTTACACGACGAGGTCATAAATGCTAGTTTCGCACAAGATGCATACAATATTTTATGTCTAGACCAGAATATTTTCAATTAAAACCAGATTTATAATTTTTATCAATTTTGGAAACCTACGATGTCATTGCTTGTCAAACTGATAAACAAAACCCTGGACGAGCCGTAAAGTACTTTACGGACCATTTTGTGTCGTTCAGCGGGTAGTAAAGTACTTTATGGCCCTTGGGCTGTAAAGTAACACGTTATGCCCTCAAAGATAGGGTATAAAGTCACCAATTCCGCCTGGTCGTACATAAAACAAACTATATACTGTATATTATACATAAAACGCCTCTAGTATAAGAAAGCAAAGATGAAAGTTTTTGATGGTTCCACTGTTATCAGGATTTAGATAAAGGAACATCCTAAGATGACAGTGAAATTGTCTTCTGTTGAAACCCTTGCGAGGACTTGCTTGAATATTGCTTCCTCTAATCGTTTCCAGTGTTATGCAACTGCCACAATTCACATATTTTAAGTTTTTGATATACTCAAGTAATGTATACTTTATTCTTATAGTTAATCATTGCTTTAACAGTTGTCTTCAATATTTTCATCATTTTAGATGTACAGATTTATTTTTGGGAACTTTTTAATATTTCTACGCTGGTATTCTATCCAGCTAACGCATTTCTGCTACTCGTTGGTAGTATTTAGTCACCTCTCTTCGGTAATAAAAATAATCAAGGTTTACCATTTAGTGACATTTAGTTTATCGTTTGTTAATAGCCTTTTGCTATTAAAAAGCAGGACTGCATTTACCCTAAAGAGTATGTACATTATTTACTGCTTATATCCTCCATCTTAAATTTATAGTTTTTATTGCAAATGGTAATTAGGTGATAAGTTTTGCGGAGTTTTTTTAAATTTTAACATTTAGTAACACTAACAATTAATTCATCCCGCTAGTTAAAGAGAATTTATACATTCCTGTCATACTTTGTCTAACTATTTAATTTCTGAGCAGACTAATCCACAAAATTGTTGAACAAACGTCGAAATTAAATGCATTAAAGTAGCGATTCCTTTGCACTGTTTACGTTCATTATAATAGTACCACACAGTCAATTGTATAATTTCATGTCACAATCAAGAAAAAGATATATTTGGCAATCTTACAGATTATAGATTACAACATAATTACAAATATTGATTTGTATTCTCTCTGTTATTTTCCTAGTATTCATATATACCTGTGTTTTGATTTATGTGTTTTCAATCTGTAGTTACATGTGACCGATGGATTCATGGGCCTCAAAGGTGGCTTCAAAATGGCACGTCCATTAGCCAGAGGTAAACATTCTGTTATATTATTCCGCTTCACAGGAAGGAGAAGTGGCCTTATTTTATACTTGGAAATTCGAAGGGAAGTTTAACCGTACAAGGGAAAGTGCGTGGAATTCCAGGCCAGCTCTACAACGTCCGTAAAACCACTTAAATAGATCTGTCAGTTGTCATTCAAGCTACTTGTTATTCTCTTCTCTCATCGCTTCTGGAAAGGTATTGTAGAGAAATTCTTGAAGCAGCAAAATCACCACGCCATGTTTACAGATTGCCTTAGTTGGATGCAGGAGCTACGTTTAAGGATGGTTGGCACGGTAATGTGACGTGAATTCGATGTGCACCGTAGAACCGCCTCTAATGCTTGTCAAAGATACAAATTATGTTTTAAAAATAACTGGTACGTAACGCTTGCCTTCGTCGTACGATAATTTACGTGCGGCTTGTACCATGGAATTCTGATTAGGTTAAATTGTAGGTATATACTGATCTACTTTGAATTCATTTCCGGAGCGTTACTTCTTCCAGTGCTGTTTATTTGTTTTAAACAACAGATCAGAAATAAGTTTTTTGTGGTATTCACACTAAATTAGACTAATTGTATTAATAACATTTCTGACTTATTAATTTACATTACAGTGATTACGAGGGCTAGCACAAATAGAACAGAAGATGCGCCAGTTTGAAGTATATTTTTACATCACCACATTTTTTTAAAATTAAATTAACTATACAACGACTCAATCTACAAAATAATAAATAATTCAGTTAACTATTTTAAATACATTCCAGTTTTATCTGTCCTAAAAAGAAGTATCTAACATCGGGGGCTTTCAATATATTGTATTCAAGTGTGTTATATTGAAACGCAACAATCACAGACAAACTTCACTGCGAAGTATTCTACATATAGCATAATCAATATACGTATGTATAATACTGTCATTATGGTATAAATAATATATTCGAATTTCTGCTCAATCTCCTTGAAAGAATCAGAAATTTGGTAAATATGATTTATGAACCGCTGATGGTATTCTCAATATGAAACAGTGTAACCGTAATATTGGAATAACAAAATGGGTGCAAGGTTCTATTATTCAAATAAGCACTGTCTGCGATTCTCAATTTACTCTACAGAAACTGTATATGTAAATGGCAAGCAATTTTTCTGTACCTCCGATGAAGCAAAGTCAAAAACAAAATTACAGGTAACAGATTTAAAAAAAAAGAAAAGGCGCCACTTTCTGTGCTTCCTATACTTTTTTCCAGTTTCCAGTAATTTATAGGTAGAGTTTGTGTCATAAAAATAGAGAAAATAATTCGGGAATTTCCTAATATAGGGACTAGTAGCATGAGCGTTATATGTGCAGTAAGGGTAAAAACAACTGTAGGTTTATGCAGGATTTTTTTTCAGTAGTTATATGGACAACTCGCACACTATATCAGTTTAATTTAACTATTGTTCGTTCCATAAAAAGTACAGGCTACAATATAATAGACTTTGCTATTCCACATCTTTTAGCTAGCTATGTTACCGTCATTTCTTTCCTTAAGGATTCCAGTAGTTTACCTTTCCATCCAATTTTCAGTGCTTTCTGGTTTGTGACATTTTAAGTTAAAATCTTGAATAACAAGTGAAGTTCAATAAAATATTTACCATTTATGTACGTAGGTACTTGCATATGATAGAAGAATAAACAATAGCAAGTTATATATTTTACATATGTATTTGTAAGTGTAACCACTTTGTTCACCTTTGTAAATTTGATTAAAATTAGAATGACACTACCAACTTTTACTATCACTCGCTATCCACAAACTAGAATGCATTGAGCATTAACATTATAAATTACTACAAAATTAGGGAAGCCCCGAATAAAGTGTTGAATGGGAAACCCCGAAAATGTGTTGTTCATTGTTTCGAGGCTTTTCACTGTTCTCTACGTATATCGCGACGCAATGTAAAATTTTGGCTTTTCATTCTAGCGGGTAGTTCAATGGAGCCGGAGTTCTTTAATCGCGACTCAACTCGTACTGTAGCTTAATATTTGTATTGCTTTTCATGCTTCAATTGCATATTGCAGGTGGTTTAGCTTTTAATATCCAATAAGAAAACCTTAGAATTACTTTATGTGTAGAAATTATCCCAATTATCCCAACAAAAATGAATTTAACACTACCATAACCAACTACGACTTCCATTAAAAAACATTTTTTTACATCATAAAACAAAAGTGAATAAGATTATTTAAAATTGCCCCCTTCTTAACTTGATCAAAAAAAATTCGAAAACATGAAGAAATTCAGTTAAGTGTGTACTTTTGACAAAGAGCAACAATAGCGTCAAATCGAGTTCCTAGCCTACCTCAGTAAATACATTTTGTAGGAAACACAAAGTACTAATTAATAAGGCTCCGTTAGCTTGTAATAAAATGTAATCAGTATCGTTTCTTTTTAATTTTTAGCTTTCCATATCATCTACAAATACACTCAGTCGAATTTTCACTTTAACAATAAATTGTTTGTCACGTAGACGGAAAACAATAGACTTACATATGTCCCCTGTGGCATCCCAGATGCAGCACCAATCATCAGATCGAGTGTCAATGAATGAAACATATGACCATTGTTTTATAAAATAGAGCACATAAAACCATTAAATTCTTTGAACAAAGTGCTAAATCACTCAAAAATGTGTAAAACTGGCTTATACCATCTACTGTTTTCGACTACTTTACCGGGTGTATATTTTTTCGGGCTAACCATCCTTGTACGAGTAAAAACAATTATAATACGAAGGAAGTATAAACTTCATCTGGCTGTTTACATTCCTGACCAAACCGAGACGCACGCACAGCATACGTTTATGTATAGGGACTAACTTTGAGCCCACCATATACGGGGACTTACTCTAATTAAAATAATTTCTGTTACAGAACAAATAGAACATTTTAACGTCTTCAATAAAGAAAGTACACCCACCGTAAGTATGTTTAAAATTATGCACAAAATAGGTAAAAATATGTTATAGCTATTAACATATCTAGGAATGTTATGATTCATAACATCCATGGTTTGTCCAATAGTTTATCGGTTTGTACGGTAATGGTTGCCATGTACGGTAATGGACTATTACCGTACAGATCAGTTATGATTTAGTTACCTGCCTACTTTTGTATATGTAAACAAGGGATTAATATCCTGCAACCGATAAACGCTATTAATAAAACTGAAACGGTAAAAGGAATGCACCTAATGCGAATTACATCAAATTGTATAGGAAAATAAAACAGTAGGTGGAATTCGAGCCTACGCTCCCAGAGGGAATCTAATTTGTAAGCAGCCACCTTTCACGCTAGATCGGGGCTGTTAGATAAATGCACATGTTTATCGTTACATTATAAATGACGCGGTGGCGGTAGAAGGAACTATTTCCGACCGCGAACGGAGCGCACCCGATCGTGGTGGCACAGAGACGCAAACAGACAGTTAGGTGCAATACACGTGTATATATAGGGATTCTGAAGGTGATAACGCTGCTAGTATTTATTATCGGCTCCATACTTGTATCAAATCCTTTTGGGAAACCCGCTACCGCAACAACTGCATTCTGGGATAATCATGGTCAACTTCTTGTAGCAACTTGGGATGTTGTGAGAACCGAACAATGCCAACTATTGATACTTTTCACGATGAAAATGACCGTCTGCATGTTGCCCGCTTAACCCAAAAAAGACTGGATAAGTACGGACGGGAAATAGTCTTTTTGAGTCTATTAAAGAGTATATGATGTGATATAGTAGGCAAGAATGTCGAATGAGGAGATAAAGAAAGCGGTGCAAATTGGGATTCTCAGACAACCAAAACACTTTGTCGGATTCGACAAGTTGTCCGAAAGTTGGTATGTGTGTACTGAAGCTAAGCTATTATTTTGAAAAATATATATTTTCATCAAATTTGTGTTGTTTTTGGGTGTTGTATAAATAAATCCAGGTCAAATCTCCTTTATTGTTATATAGTAAGGAATATCAATATACTATACAAAATCCATGCAGATCTGTTGCAAACCTGAAATTAGGAACAGACATTCCTGAGACCTAACATTAACGTGACAAATACCAAACCTAGAAAATTCAATTAGGGCGTCTTTCACCAGAAATTCGCTATCGGCCCGGTACTTGCCGGGGCGGTACGTTATCGGGTCTTTACTAACTGTCTGGTAGACCGCTCGCGTTTCACCACGCTATCCGTTGGGTAGAAAGGTTCTCGGTAGGTAACCGTGCAGTGTTGCTAAAATCCAGCGTTTTTCACCAGTGAAAACCATGCAAAACTAGTGCAACGGAGAGCCACACAGTTGGTAGTTTGTATTTGTTGGTGTGTGTCACTTGTTTACAGGGCTTCTCCTTCTGTCAGCTGTCAGTGCATTTGCAATGGAGGCAAAGAAACGATATAAACGAGCAAAAAATTTTTCAAATTTAGAGGTGAAAGTGTTCACTGACATAATATTACCAAAATTCAAAGACGTAATAGAAAATAAGAAGAGTGATGCAGTTACAAGAGCTGAGAAAGCTGCCGCGTGGAAGCAACTTTGTGAGGAGTTCAACTCCATGTCACAGAACGGAGGATAAGCTGAAAAACCTTTGGGATACGTTTAAAAAAATGCCCGTAAAGCCAAATCTCAAACGCAAAAGGAGCTGATTTACTGGAGAAACTGCATAGTTCCTGCGACAAAAGTAAACTTAAATTAAAAAGCTACTTGGAATACAAAGTAGAAAATTAAATTTTATACAGATCTACTTTACTTGTCACTGGGAAATTCCAACCTATGATCAATCAGCTCCAACAATTCAACGCAACTTCTCTTTGATAGCCTGAATCTTTGCACAAAATCAATGTCGTCCATATCCGTAAAATGCTCTAACCGATCACGAATGAATCGTGGTCTACGAATTCTTTCATTTTCAAATTCATCTTCCTCATCGCTTTCGAAAATAAGGTTATGCGCGACCTCCATAATGTCCATTTTGACAGTAACTGGTGCCGGCAAATCTTACCTGCCCACACATTGGTCGGTTAAAATTACACCCTGGGTAGCGAGACTATTCGTCAGGTAGACTTTGGTGAAAGACAATCTACGGTTACCGGACGGATAAGTTCGCGGGGTAGCGCTACCTGGTCGGTAGGAGCGCTGGTGAAAGACGTCCTTAGGCGGATCCAATATGGAGACGTCAGCTTTTCATGTTTCGACCTTATTTAAAAAACGTACAAATGTTTATAGAAGTTAGTCCATGCTATAGGAACAACCATTAGAGTAAAAAAATTCCAAAGTAATACATGGGGGTTGAATTGTAAGGGATGAAATGGAATAGAGGTAGTTGTGTAAACAGTTTTTCACTCAGCGGGGAACTTTTTTATCATCGGCATAACCAGTGGGTTTTCGTGGCTCAATGTCCAATTAACTTTTAAAATCAAACCCGGAAAAAGTCATGGAAAAAGTTTCACAATTAGAGGCTTGAAATCAATATATGTGTGTATTAGATAAACGACATCTGTGGCCAATATACCAGGGGTAATTTACAAAAATACAGTAGGTACGCCTGGCGGAGAAAGGCTTGCATACTAGTTCTGTAATAATGCTATCAGAGCTTTGAATTTATTGATTAATTTACGAAAAGTGGTTGCGTAATAATAAACACGAGTGCAAATTTCGCAAATGAAACCAGCCAGGGAATAGCCCTGGAGGGTTTTCGTTCACATTTGCAAGAGTTTGTCAAAACTATTTTATAAATACTGTAGCTAATTTGTAAGTTACGTTTTATAGTAAGACATTAGAAGTGGCGACTAGTGGAGAACCAAACACCAAACATATAAAGCAGTTTCCATCCCCTCACAGACACAGATTCCGATATTCCGAGATTTAAATATTTCACATATGAACTGGCAAACGTTAGCATAAGTGTGTAAATTTACCAAACTTTACAGATTATTAAAAAAATGATGAGTATAATAAAATACGTCATAAATAGCATAGTTATTTCAGTTATTTTGAGAAAACCCCAACTCTTCTTCTGTCAGAGTTGCACACAACCTTTATTAAATATGCAGGCATATCGCGGCATTTCTTCATCAGTTCCATACGTGCCAAAGATGTGTAACCATCGATCTCACTAACTTGACCTGCGCGTTATCGGCAGTCGGCAAGGAGGCTCTCCTCGAATGCCTTCGCCGCCAAGGCTCCCATTAAATGTTGAAATATCCTTATCTTTTGACCTACTTGTTGCCGCTCAACAAACTACGTGAAAACCTAATCGAGGGTACGTTAATGCCGCACCATGATTGGTTGTCATATGTAATAAATAACGGAACAATATAGACATACCGATGAGACCATAATTATATATAACAAAAATGAGATAACACGAACAACAAAATAGAATGCTTGAGTAAGAAAAAAATGATCATTCAAAATAATTATTTTAGTATGTACACAAAGAATCATTGAAAATGAACAGGGCTATGCAACAAACATTACAGTAGTTGATATACGTTTTCTGAATTTCTCTTGTCACTAAAGCAGAATCGTGTTGTCCTAACTCTCTCCTCATCGTAATAATAAAATAACGTTGCACGCAATTGCAAAACGTCGGTTAAGTCAGTTTGACATGCATAACCCTGTTCATTTTCAATGATCGTAGGTGTATGTTTAGTTGACATGTGTCTTAATTAAAATGAGCGTTAAACCTCCTCGCATATTTGCTTCTATGTTTATCTCTTTCTTACTCAAGCAATGGATTCTATTTTCTTGTTCACGTTATCTTATTGCTGTTATATATAGTGTTGTGGTAGCATCTCAAGACTGGTAGTTTGTTGGTGAAAGTTAATCATAGCTAGATATTATTTATGGAATGATAAAATGCCTAATTATTAAAACGTACAAAGGTGATTGAAGTAGTAAAAGAACAGTATAACTATTCGAAATTTATTTAATAAATTAGAGATTAAAATTTAAATCCAGTAATGCAATTAAGATTTTAAGAGAAAGGTTCTAACATATGGATTAAATAATGTTTGAATTTGTAAAGATAGCTATTTGGTAATATCAGAGTTCAAGTCATAATTGATATTAGATAACAATCAGAATAAGCCTGATATGAATCAGGCAGATGCAATTAGCGCAATGGATAGCTAAATACGCAGAAACCTTCCCACGCTAAATTCGTATCTGTCCTGCACCCGAACTCGATTCCCGCTCCCAAATTATCGGAAAACATCATAAACTTTATAGAGGAAACTCGTAGGAATTTTGCAGAATGGCAAGTAGCTGCCACAGCTAATAAATTATGAAGCCCGGTACAAAGACTGCAAAATACAGCACAATTAAATAAGGGAGTTAGCTAACAACAAAAATCACGGAATTATTTTTTTCCCTTTTAATTTTTGGGAAGCACGCACGCCGGGCGAAGACTCCACGCGCCCAGCGAAGGCCAGGAGCAGCGCATTCACGTATGTAATTTTAAAAGCAGTTAAAATAAAAATTTAAGGGCCGCAGAAGTAGAAATCCAACTTAGGCTTATCGCATATCAAAAAAAAACCTAAAATAACAGCGAACAAGATGCAGGCAGCTATTTGATCCGCGCACATGGAGCCTCCGAGCGCGGCCTAATTTAAGCCGCGGCCGCTTCTCATATAAAGGCAGAAAAGGGCTCGCACGGGCAATTAGAAACGCAATTAGGGCGAGTCGCATATCAAAACATGCATCTTTTCAAGAGGAAGCGATTGAGCGAAGAATTGGACCGCTAATCAAATGCGCCAAAACACTAGGCCAAAAATTAGCCAAAAACCAAAATAAAGCGACACAAAACCCCCACCGCGGCGAGAAGCGGGGACAGATTCCTTTATAAACAGGGGTGGATTTCAGGGAGATTGATTCCGTTCTCCGCCTTCGATCTTCAGCACGATCTCTAACACGCATGCCATTGTGCGAACTAGAGTCTGCGAACTTAGACGAAATTCAACACAGCCCCAGCAACGATCTCTAACACGCATGCCACTGTGCGAATTAGATTCTGCGAACTTAGACGAAATTCAACCACAGCCCCAGCAACGATCTCTAACACGCATGCCATTGTGCGAACTAGAGTCTGCGAACTTAGACGAAATTCAACCACAGCTCCAGCAACGATCTCTAACACGCACCCCCATCGTGCGAAACAGAGGCCAGAATCCCCGCGCAACGAGGATGACGTAAGCAGTCCGCACTAATCTTGCTCCTTCACCGGCCCTTATGTTAGTCGTCTCGTTGCGGCAGTTGCAAGGATTTTCTTTTATTCACAGGCTACAGGCTTTGTTCAACCGGCTGTTTGGGCCGTCCACCCCGACCACCCCGGAATCACCCTCACCTCCTGGGCTACAATACCTCGAGGGCCGCCGCGCCGAGGAAGTCGCCACCTGTCGCCGCCCCCGGACGCCCGACCCCGCCAACACGCCCGGTGCTTAGTTGGCTTACGACGCCGTGACACCGCCGGACACCTCCTCCCAGCAGCCGAAGTATCTGCCGCCCCCGCCGGTTAGAGCTGGAGCTACAGCTCCATCTGGACCCGTTCGAGAAGGACGAGTTCGACAAGCTGTGGCCCACCCTCGCTCCGCCCGACGGGACACCCGGCTTAACGTTCAGCTGCGCCAACGTCCGCCAGCCCCCCTGCGTGCGCGGCCCATCTATATACCGGTCAGTCGCCGCGGCCACCGCCACCGCCCCGAGCCGAGCTTCCGCACCAAGAGACGCCGCCGCCACGAGCACCCGCATCGCCGTCCAGCACAGGCCCACCAACCCAGGGGACCTACCCCCCCCCCCCCCCCACCACGCAGCACCGCCGTACGCCGGCCGTAGTGAAGTGTCGTGCCCTAATTAGACGCTGACTCTAGTATTCTTCCGTCTCCTCCCCCCCCCCCCCCACGCGAGTGCGCAAGAACCCCGCCTTAGTTTAAGTTAATTGTATATTATTTGTAGAGTAAGAATTCTGATTATTGACCACCATTTCTCAGATACAATTTGTGGAGTTTTTCTTACGTCCCGATTAGCCGCCAGCTGCCGACTGAACTAGCAGGAAGGTGGCGCTAACCCGCTATTGCTTAACTTAAGACCCGCCCTCGCGCCATTGCGCAAAGGACGAGGTGTGTTAAGCCCTAAGATAGCTTGCATTATGGTGAAAGGCAAATGTTGAATAATTATTTGAAAAAGTCATTCAAAAATGTCAAATTAATATACCGGGTGATCATAAATGGTTGTGATTTTTTTCCTTTGGTTGGCACTGTTAATGTTGGTTACCCTGCTGTCAATTTTGGTAGCACTGTAAGTCTATGTGAAATTCGAAATTAACTGGTTAGGTTTTGCGTCAGTCTATGTCAATTTCGAGGTTAGCAGGTTAGGTTTGCATCAGTTTTGACACAGACTGGAGCAAAATCTAACCTGCTAACCTCGAATTTGACAGGGTAACCAACATTAACAGTGCCAACCTAAGAAAAAAAATCACAAGCATTTATGATCACCCGGTATAAACTGTATTGAAATGTAATACAAAAGTGTTAGTTTTAAAAAATTATATGAATAATTATTACTATGGAACATTGTAATTCAAAAATAACAACAAAAATTTTGATTCAAAAATGTACATGTAATTTTGATAAAAGCAGAAATTTGAAAATAAAACCCCTTCAATTAAATGATTTTTATTATCTGGTTGGTGTATTAAGAGGTTTTATTAGTGAGGTTAACGAGATGGAGAAAAAAATACATTTTTAAAACAAACTGAATAATAAATGAAGTTACAAATGGGCTAACAGAGAAGGAATTGATTTAGTGATGGAACAAGAAGAAGTTGAACGGCTGCAATCTACAAAATACTCTTTCTTGAAATTGGTAAGTCTGCGTTTATTTGGACATCTACACTTGAATAATTGGATTTAAGAATACTGCATTGAGCTTATTGTTGGTTGGTTACATCTACAACCAAGTTGGATTTTGAGGTGGACTGCATTGAACTTGTTGTTGGAGGTCAGAAATATCCTGTTGGATTTGGATAAAGGACATTGCAGTTACTGGTGGATAGTTACATTTACACCTGAGTTGGACTTGGAGGCAGTTGATGTATGGAAGCATATTCGAAATGTGAGGGTTTGGATTGCTTTTGGTCGCTGTGACAAGTAAGGCGATTCCTACAGACCAGGAGCTGGCAGTGTTGGTGTCTACATTGCAGCTACATAAGGAGCAATTAATAACGGCGGCTGTTGTAAATAGTTAAGGAGCTGTATTTACATGGGCGTTCCAGAACATCGGTGAGCAGACGGCGTGTGCTTGGTTCAACGGAGAGGCTGATTGGAATACTTAAGTGAAGTAAACAGGTATATGTTAAAAAATCTAAAAAAGTAATAAGTTTTTAATAGTGAGTGAATAACAGATTTGAAGGAATTACTTACCACTGTCGATGTTTGAAATAATAATAAGTGTAAAGGATATTATTTCGGCTTTTCATTTTTAATCGTTTTGACATTGACAGTTCTAGAACTGTCATTTTTGAAATAAGTCTCATAATACTAATCAACTATCAAGTGTAATAATTTTGATAAAGCAAGAACCTAACCTGATTTGAGAGTGGTTCTTCTACTGGAGCTAGCAAAACAAATAAACTCAATAGTCAATAATTTTATAATAAGGGCATATATTTTACATAAGTTCATCTAAACATAAATTTATTTCAATTTAAAAAATAATACCATACAGGCTTATATAGCCTGTTCTACCGGAGCTACTTAAATTAAATAAACTAAACAGAATAGTACGGTGCACAGCAATAGTTATGCTCCCCTTGGTATATATATTTTGTCATTCTCTTAATATTGGTTTCCAAATTCGTTCAATTAACTCTTACATTTAAAAACTTGGAAAATTTACTTTGATATTGGAAATTGCACACAATCCAATAACGGACTACTATACATCTTCAAATTGATTTCATGACGTATGTCATAACCTACATATGGAAAAATATATTCAATTTTCTGTGACATAGGTACACAGTAATAGAATAATATAATCAAACAATACTCTTTAAGGATGTTTTTATAACTCATACCATTTCGGGTATCTTTATATTGAATTATTTCTCCGCCCTCTACATAAAAAAGGAAATGTTACTAGCACTTTTGTGACAAATTATACGATAGCCATTGCAACAAAATGCACGAAATGCAATACGGGAAATAGAAAATATGTTACTATAATACATCCGTTTTTATATCTTGCTTGTAATCTACAGAGCAGTGACAAATAGATAGTGTAACCGGTAACCGGAAAAAACTCCAAACCATACCATTATCATTATGGTCACCGCTGTGGTTCGTGTGGTTGATTTTATGAAGCTTGAAATGGATTTCTTTAAAAGACTAAATTGTCTAAAAATGTCTTACTCATTGTTGTACTAATGCTACAAAAACACTTACTGTTCAGGAAGCTTTATGTTTAAGAATGCATTTCTGAATTTAGTAGAAATTCGTTACGTCTGTCACACACATGTACTGGTAGGAAATTACATAATTTATTATCAAAGGCATCATATAACATTTACATATTCGCAGAAGGAGCTTATTTTCATTACTGCTGACGTTGACAATAAAAAACACGTAATTTTACAGCTTAAGCGGCATTCGATATTTTTACGTATAAAAAATCTTCATGGAAATCTTGCGGAAGGATTAATCTTGATGACAAATGCAACAAATTTACTACTACTGCAATAAGACGCAATGCAGCAGCTGTTGCAGAATTATCTTGTATAACTAATGGTTCATGTAAATACATGAGAAGAGATGCTTGCAACTACAATTTCGCACCTGGTAAAATTCTCTAACCTGCAAGTTCCCGCATAGCAAGAATCCAAATGTTTGGGCTCCATCTTCGAAAGGATTGCAAGATGATATAGATACATATCAGAGGTTACATCGAGTTCGGCAAAAAATCCCAGAGATTATAGATTTTAAGTGGCCATTTAGCAATTACTGTAATAGCAGCGCATGAATGAACAATTATTAGTTTACGGCCTGCTTAATTTCAATACAATTGCCGAAAGAATCTTAAACGGCCAGTACGAAATGCCGTAATTTTATGTATGTTACTCGCCAACTTTAACGCTCTACACGCGACCATTAGTGTAAAATTACGGAGTAGTTAAAATATTCAAACACAAACGTACGTGGCAGTTACACTAAATTACGGACGCATTGCTGAAGCTTCAACCAAGCTAACGCTTACGAGGATTAAGTCATTATTATTGCAAGCTGTTTGAGGCAAATCGTTCCCCATAAATATGGAATTTAATGCCTCTTCCCTGCAGTACCTTTTTACTGAAATACAAATCCTGTAAAATATTTACGAATGAATTCCTGGTGTAAGTGATTTTATCCTCCAATAGTTTTCATGTACAATATAAAATTGTGAAAGGTTATTAATAAATTAAACAATAAGTAAGACCTACAGTTTGATTCGTTCGATAAATTGTAATTACAATTAAGAAGTATAAAGCAATGCCATTAATGTCGTTTTCATTGTTACGAATATTAAAGTTACACTGACGGGCAATATTAGCTCTGCTTTAAGTTTCACAATGTGAGGAAGATGTTCTACTCGAAATTAAAGGATATATAAAGCCAAACTTCAAGTTAATTTAGAATGCAGTAACTGTTTATATGTGCTTATGATCGTACTAATACATAAAGTAATAGTTTAAAAACACAACCTCAAAGGTAATATGTAGAATTTGAGTTTGAAGAGCGTCAGTTGGACAATAGAATATTAACGCCTATTTAAAAATTCAAATGGTTCACATCAATCTCGTTCGCCCTTTTACCGTGTGTGTGTTCAACGTACAATTTAAAATATACAAACTTCTAATAGCCAAGCTTTTTCGCTTTGTTTAAGGGAGTTAAATGAATACGGGAATCTGACTCCCTTGATTGTATGGTTTGGTTTTACATTTACGTTTATGGCCAATTTGTATTTGGATCCTTATATGTATTTTTAATTAAGCTTAAACATTGTATCCTACATAACAAAATGTACGTAGGTCCAGTGCTGTGCATATAACCCTTACATTTGTGTCTTCAGCGGCGCTCGCAGGGATTTTCAACTAAAGCATCTTTCGCGGAGCACAATACATTAGCCAGCGGGCCTTGCACCGAGCTACATGTGAGTGAACCGTTCCTAGTATATTATGCGAAATTGCCAACGGCGAAATAAGTAAAAGGGGCTTAAGAAAGCCTTACCGTGTACTTTGCACCAACATTGTTCTCATATGTAAGAACACATTGCAACACTTCCAAAGGTATGTTTGAGACGTTCCGAGGATATCGTGATGTTAGCCGACCGATCGTCGTCAGGACTAAGAGTAAGGGACTTACCCGCGCCTTCGTGTAAAAATTGCATACGAGTCATTCAAGATGACGCAATCTAGGGCCAACCCAATCTATTACACAGCATTTCGCAGGCCTTGAAGATCAGAGGTAACCCGATATATGGCATATTTGCAGCTAAAAGCGATAAGCAGTCACTACTGTTGTGTGAGAAAAGCGCTTAGAGAATGCACTTATGTGTGTGCAACATGCAACCATAAATAGGGCCGCCTTCAGACAGTACCGGCTCAGGTATTTTAATGTTCGTGCTTTTAAGAACAGCAATTTTGGCGCTATTGTAATATTGCTTTATGTATATCAGCTATAATTACACTAGTTGATTTGATTGGTAAATGAGCGTAGAATCAAGCTATATCGCCCGCAGTTTTGATGTTTTTACACTGTGTGTGACAGCAATGAAGGTTTAATCCTGTTGTTCTTAGTTTTCTTCATGATTTTATATGTTTTAGAGTCTATATATTTATGTACAAATAGGCTTTTCTTGTGTATTTCATTTAAAGTCAGTTTCAGCCCGAGAACACTACCGGTGCAGACCAGATTCCTGTTTTTTTTGGAAATAGTAATTGTTCGTAACCAGGACTGGGTATTTAAAAGAGTGCCGTATATACTGAACTAGCAGGTGAACAAACGGGGCAACTTAATTATTAAAATACTAAGGCGTACAATACGTCTAATTTAAGTTTAATCTCCAGACGGAGAGGTTGAGCAAATGCATTGTAACAGTGTTCTAATTATCGTACAAAGTCATACAATTTGCGTGTCAGAAAGAGCTGAAGTCATATACACATGTGATATCGAAGGAATCTATCGTTAAATTACCTAAGCAAATTGTTTTATAAGATTTTAAAACACTTTCAAATTTTAAGTTTATGAGCATTTATTTTCCATAAATAGTTAAATATACATTTTACAAATTTTTTTGTGCTTCGAACTTCTGATAAAAACATCTCATTTTACATTTAATACATATTTTTTTAAATCACGTAAATCAACGATTATGTAAATATGGCAGATTAACATTAAATACAAAATGCACCATGTTAAATTAGGTAACCGGAAAATATCTAATTAGAAGCTACTTTAAAAATGTAAAAATAATTTAAAAACTTTTGTAGTTAGATCATTCGCGATTCCTTGCGACCTCTCCAAATCCAGAGGCGGATTTTAACGGTGAATCAGAACCACTTTAGTTAAGTAAAATGTTATTTCTGGTCGGCATAACTGATTGAGGAAAGACAGATATACAACACTTATGAATTTAATTATACTTTTGAAACGTATTTTCTCTTGTTTTGCAATTCAAAACTGAATATAAATAGGTTTTTATTATCTAGTTTGTTTGCATTTTGGCGGGTTGTTCTACTTATCGATATAATCAGCTGTTAAAAATTTATGGTGATCGAACCAACCTTGTAAGAAATTAACAGCAGCCAGCATAACCTTTCAAAATTCCAAGCCTTACTGCCTACGTTACGACTTGCACAATTCAAACGATTTAACATTTTTAACATATTTCCATAATTACTGAATTTGATAAAAATATCTTTTATCGGATTAATTATATATCAATCGCATTTAAATCACTGATAAATTGCCAAATTTGCGAAAACGGTCTTGTAGCACAAATAATTTAAAAATAAAATAACGTTTGTTAATTCTATTAACAATTTGATTAGATATCATCAAGCAAAGCCAATTCTTAAGAAACTATGGCTTTATTTCTCAGACGAAATACGAGTAAAATATGTACAAAGCAGTCGCTTCGGTGAAGCAAACACGATTTCTGTTGAAATAACAAACTATCTGCTTTGTAATAAAGTGCCATGCAAAGTAGGTAGACACGTAAGGAATTAGTTGTCACTGCCCACTGTTCATTAACCTGTAAAAAATGGACTCAAATATTCAACAGGATACGAAGTATCATTTTTCAACCAGTCAGTTTTTTAGCTCAGTAGTATGGCCTCATACACGTGCACCGATCAAATTCTAACATTTTAGCAAACTTGCATCGACATATAATGCTATAGACCCATACATTTAGATCATTAGCATATTTCTTAATAACGTCTTTTATTTAATTCCGTATACTTATACGTACTAATTTATATTAAAAAGTCACTAGCATCATTTTCAAATACATTTGAATAAAAATTCTGGCTTAGAAAAGCTTCCTCTCTAATTCTGAATAGCGTAGCCTTTTAAATGTTGCTGTGATAAAATCTAATGTTCTGAATCGAGTTCTTCCAGGTCGACCTAACTTTCGTCGATTGCATTTTCCCATTCTCGTGCTTTACGTGTCGTGCGTGACCTTGTACCCTGCTCTTATTATTATCATCATAGTTAACTATCATTCTAAAGCAGCAGCGTTGTTAATAACATGCCCCAACGTGGACGCCACATAACCGGTATGGAATCTTGAAATCGAACCCGAGACGCAAGTGGTAGACGAAGCCGACCATTAATCGTCCTATCCTGGCTACACTTTCAAATGCACTTGCAAAGTAATTATAAGTTTTAAAATGTCTATGGTATACAGGGATCTTTGAACTGACGTTAAAAACAAACGATGTATGTGGCTACTTTATCATATTAACAAACGTTGTCCTTTTTACTTTCTCGCATACGGTAGTATAGAGAAAGTATTGTAATCGTCAAAAAAATCGACTTCGAGATTTTGACGAATCTTGACGTTTTAGACCTCCTAGAGTCCGAAAAAAACATTTTTCGAATTATGTCTGTGTGTGTGTATGTGTGTGCGTGTGTGCGTGTGTGCGTATGTGTGTGTGTGAACACGATAACTTAAAAACGAAATAAGCTAGACCCTTGAAATTATGTACATAGTCATTATTCAAAATTTGTAGATTTCTGTCAAATTTTGAGCGAAATCGGTTAACCGGAAGTGGCACTTTACCTAAACAGGTAGCGGTACCTATTCAAGTAAAGTACCAGTTTGCTTCGAGATATTTAAACAAAATTTTGTGCATACATTTCTTATGTAGAAAAACTACCAGATATTACATTTCAGCATGATCGGTTAACCGGAAGTGGCATTTTACCTAAACAGGTAGCGGTATCCATTCAAGTAAAGTACCCGTTTGCTTCAAGGTATTTGCACGAAATTTTGCACATACATTTATTATTGATAAAAACTCCCAGATATAAAATTTCAGTATGATAGGTTAACCTAAAGCGGCACTTTACCTAAACAGGTAGTGGTTACCTGAAAATGTATGTACATTGCAATAAACTTTTCAAATTTGCTAGAAAACAAGGCGAATGCGAGAAAGTCTAGGGGAGCACACTCCCGATTTTTATATTTGCTGAGTGGTGAAACAAAAATAATGACAAATTTTGTGATATCGTTCTTCATATAATGTGGGTTCAGAGACCCGTGAAAAACTGGCATAACCATATGTACCATTATAAAATTACAATATACATACATGTACAATACCGTGCGATAAAAAGAGGAGCAGGCCGTGGTAGTCATCCAGATTCGGTAGCGAAGACACGTTCGGAACGAAATGTCACAAATCAACAAATAGTTCCAGTGCATATCTAACTTTTAAAAAGATCATGCTCAGTTTTGATCGATGCAAAATGCCTTTTCAATAAAAGTGAATGCCTAATAATTATAATTCTGTTTAAACATAATTATTAACCCCTTTGTGTCTACCACTTTTTTTTTCGAAAAGGCAGCTTAACATAATTTGAATCTGCCAAATATAAGAAGCAGCGTTGCCAACTTCAATAATACGCTCTAAGCTTGCTCTAATTCTGTTTAGTTTTTCGATCACCGGGTATGTGAACTAAAAGACGAACTAAATGTAAAATGTGAATATCTCCCCTCATGTAGAATTTTTGGAATTTACATGACACTATACCAAGGAGTCACTGGTAACCCACAGTTAAAGTTTCCTTATAAACACTTCGAAATTGATTTGTCAGAAAAATCTAAAAAAAAATGACCTTTCTTTGTTTGATGTCCTATGCATATTCATACTATCATTTCTTTTGTGTGATACTTGTAACATACAATCATCAACTTCTAGCTGAAAGTATTCTAATCCTTGCAAAGGGTATCTGGTTTCCTCGCCTGGATTGTTTATTTTCATATTTACATATACAGGGTCCGGCAACGAGACGGGAGTGAGAGATATTCCTAACACCATGAACGTTATATAAAAACCGCTAAAAAAAAGTTGTAGGTACGAAGATGGTGCAGATTACTGAAATATTTTTGATTATACAGAGTGGCCCAAACTTACTTTTTTTTTAATAGGATACCCCATGTTTAGGTAGCTTAAAAGTGTTGTGTTGAAATACTACTCTTTTTATTATAAACTTTTATAGGTCTAACGTCAACTGTTTTGGGGATATTGATGATCTTATCTTATGCAAAGAAATCCCTGAATTTCAGGCGGCCGTTTCAAGTAACGGAAAATCATTGAATGAAACAAAACGTTCCCAAAAATTATGTTTTTATAAATTACCTTTCGAGTGTATAATGGTGTATTGCTACATAGGGCGATCAACATTTGCTATTTAATTAATTTCGGAATTTAAAAAGCCCTTTCAATGACCTTTCTTTCCTTGTTCATACCTCTAAATTTAAATATTCTTGAGATATGAGAGTTTGAAGATGAAACAATTTAAGCCCATTAAGATGTTTTCAAGGGATAACAAACAAACTGTTATTTATATTACTATGAACTAGGGCCCCCCAACTACACTTTACTTTAATAAAAGAAAAATAATTTGAAACGGATGCTCCTAAATTCACGTACTGCAATAAGAATAGTGTTGCCCGTGCACGATCTTAGGCTTATTAAAAATACAAATATTTTACTGCAAAATTGCGCGATTTTCGTGCCCTTGTTTTATTTTAATTATCTGCAAAATTAGACATACTGAGTAGAGCAAACTAACTTTTAGTAGCTCCAATTCCACTAGGATTCTTACTTGCGCACGTACCAAAACTAAATCTGATGTAGCTAACCTCAAAATTTGACATGAAAAACGAAACAGTGTGCCCTCGGACAATTAGCCGTATTTGATTTAAATCGATCCCAAAATCAGCAAAACCAACACAGGTAGGCAATATCTATTCTCGCATAGCAACATTACTAACGACTTTTGTTCTATCGCGACGTATTACTGACGCCAACTATAATTTGTTTCATATCCGGCCAAAGGTGAAAAATGGCGCATCATCCTGCATTTTGAGGGACGCTACCTACATTTCTGGGATGCTCTGGATAATCGGGAACTGCGGCAATACGTAGTAGGAACTTCAATCTTGCAGGCCCCAGCAATATAAACAAGCTCTGGACGACGGAATTTGAATAAATACCTAGTTTTTGCAGAATTCTCCGATGCTGCCCACACTTTCTGGGGACGCCAATTCGTTTTCTAAGCTGCTAACGGCCTGGTGACTCGAATCCCTGCCTGGAGTTCTGCGTGAAGGACCCCTCTCGGCGTTAAAGGCACCAACTTGGTTCCAACTAGCTCCTGCAGACGGTATCGACTCCCAAACGTAGCCCTTACTTGGATCGCCACTTGCCTGGTTTTGTCGAAGACGAATATTTACCAAGTACACCTCTTTAAGGCTGGTAAACTGGTTCCACTTGTGCCCAACACTTTAGTGGTTAAATAAAACCAACACTTGTACTAAAATGGATATGTTTTATTAACATAATCAAACTTTTTATTCGAGCTGATATGAAACAATGTTAACAGCTTGGGCAAATTTTAAGCTCCCTTCCGTGGTTATTAAACAAAAGAAAATCTCGTATCTTAGCAGCATCTCACCACAATTGTTTAAAAGGAAATAAGGTTTGATACATAAAATTAACTTATAGAAAAAGGTTTTAATTCTTACAGGCTAAATAAATGTTTTTCTTATGTTATAAATGCACTACACTTTACTCTGCTATTTCACTGTGTTTTTTACCGCACTGTTATGTTCTGTAGTTTATTATGAACTTAATGTCCTCCGTTCTATTTCTTTGCTATTCGTAGGTTGCTCTTTTACAACATTTCTTGTCGGTTGCTTCTTGCAACGTTTCTAATCTTCGTACTGCATTGCTATACCCTACAGTTACTTTGCCATTCTGGTCCTAACTTTCTGACCACTATAATGCTCATACTTTGTGCAAAGCATTACGTACAATAACAAACGTAATACTGCAAACGTTAATGCTACAATCGTCAAGTACAATCTAACTGCATTCGCACTTCCACAACCTCGTCAAATCTGAGCCCAAGAACGTAACCCTTTTGAACTATCTTTTCATGTTACCTTTGCCTCAAATTGTGACACTCAGCTGCACCCATCAGTGCATTTATCTCAATAAAAGTAAGCTAAGCTTGCACTAATAAAAATAATTAATTCTGTACCTCGGTTTGACTTTTAATGGATTCTAGTTCAATTGGGCAGCAGAATTGTTGAGAGCACAAAACCACTGCAATATTAACGATACAAGTTTGATTATGAGCATCTTAACGAAACGAGTTTGATTACCAAAACGAGGCGGTGAGCCGAGTTTTGCGGCAATCAAACTAGTTTCGTTATATGCCATAAGCAAACCAGTATTATTCAATATTTTATCTTCATCAATAAATTCTGGTTTAATGTATTTTTTTTATATAAAAAGAGTGCGGTAATGAAACTCTTAACGATACTAAAATTAATAATACCGATAAAAAAGATAAAAATAATAACTCAATCACTTTTGCTCTCCAAACAAAACATAAAACGAGATTTAGAATACAAAAATCTAGCTATTGTTGTTTCCAGAAATAATAAACACGAAAAACTATAAATGAAGAAATAACTTAATTTCAGCATGGAATTAAATCAAATAAATAAAAAATAGAAGGAAATACACCAAAATCCTTAATATCCTTAATACGTCAATTATTCAAATATTTTTCTTTCTGTTCTCTGGATATTATTATCATTTGGATTTTTTAAATGGGGCGTCCTGTATATCACTGTATTAACAACTGCTGAGTACCCTGTATAGCATTCATACCCAGAGCCACTATTTTACACTAGAAAAGTAATTCATTAAAAACGTAATCCTTTGTTGACGTTTTCGTTCAACCGATTGTTTTCTGTTACTTACAGCAGCCGCCAAAACTCCGCGTTTTTTTCATAAAATCGTTAATATTTAACTTTTAAGCTACAGAAATATGGGGTATTCCATTTAAAAAGTAAGTTTAATTCGCCACACTTTTTTGAGATAGCATGTATAATTAGAACTATTTTTGTAATGTGTATCATCTTCATAGCTATAACTTTTATCTAAACGAATTGTATGTAACTCTCATAGTTTTAGAAATATCTTCCACCACCTGTATAGCCAGTTTATTTGCATGCTTTTTCATTATTAATTAGATTTAATTATTATAACTTAGCATAGTTGAAAGTGTGCAAGTACGGTTCTCTGTGTGCAGTGATAAACAAACATTCAACGATATTCGCGCAGAACGTCAGCGGTAACTAGCGTGCCCAGCCCGAGGGCGCACGGTTGTGAGCGACTAGAAGTGAATTTTGCCTATGGCAAATTAAATAGAGGGGCTAAAACCAAGCAATAAATGAAATTTGCTGTTCATAACTGTGCGCAACAAGCCAGTGTGTCACTTTCAGTAAATGTTCTTTTAATCGTGTACTAAATAATTACGCCATTGTGACACCGTCAAAGGGGGTTTCGAGAAGTTCTGCTTGATAGGTAACGTCAGCCGACAGAGAGGCGACAGCTAGTAGCCGGGGACTTTCCAAAGCGAATTTGTTCCGTTACACAGCAGGTAACGCTATACAGGAAACGATTATAGTTAAGAGATAAGTGTTCGTTTAATGCGGTGTGAAGCTTTCACGAACGCAAAGGAATGCGTTTCATAGACAAATAAATACGTACGCGAAGTAGGAGTTCCACGCATAAATTCGCGACGGCGGGTTGCAATGCAGTTTGTGCTTGCTTATTACAGGCAGTTATTTTTTCATCTATTTAATATTATTTAAATGTGGATGTATACAGTTACTTTGCTATTTTCTGTTTTTTAAATGCGTGTAGCTACGAGCTATTTAGCATTAATGATTTATTTGCATCCCAAACTACTTTCTTCAGATTTATGTTAGGGTATGATACTGATATTCTTTATTTCTTTATGTGTGTGTATTTAAAAGGATAATAGATCAATATTCATTTGTATAAGTAGATTGGCGTTTCTTGTACATATTGTTTGAAGATTATTACATATTCATCCTCGAGAATATTAGAAGTGCAGGACAGCTTCCTGTTTTAGCAGATATTGGCATTTCCTATCCACGAACTAAGGTAAAGTAAAAGTGTTTTGACTACTGAGCTAGCTAGGTGAACAAGAGAACAATTAATTTATAAAAACGCTAATGGTGCAAGACCTCTAATCATTTAACGCACGAACGGGAAAGGCAACCAAACGTCGCATTGCATCCTCGAGAAACATTTGATTAACCTTTTACGGTTTTCAATATGATGTTATTAGTTATGTACAAAATCTACACTACCGCTATTGGTACTTAGTAATACAATCTTCAAAAGTTATTCAGGACTTGGGCTAAATTTGATTACAGGTCTTGGACTGGCGACTCATAATGAGTTATTGATATATGTGCAAGATGAGTTTGGCTTTAGATTGTGCTCATGGCTCTCTAATAGCAGATAAAAATCTGTTAAATTGGAAAAGGTGTGCAGCATCATAAGTTTTATTAACGCCACTACTTTTATTGTTACATATTAATTTTGTTGGAGTATTTTTTACAAAATAAGATCAAAGGATTTTTTTGCTCAGAATAATCAAAGTTAAGTAACTGTTGTTAGTGCCACTAAATTATATTTTAAATATAATTAGTAACTTACTCTTGATATCAACAGTTTTAAAAACTATTCTCGAGTTTTCCAATTATACCATATAGTTTGAATAATTGATAATACTGTTTTGCAATTCGTCATTCTCTTGTATCATTAAAGGTAAATGTATTTTCCATTTCCATGTGCAGGTTTATAAATACATTAATATGTACGCACATTCATTCTTGAAAGCTTGAAAACAAATATCAGAATTGGTTCGAGAATGTAATTTGTTTTTCGAGTTTAATTTATTATTCTTAGATTACTTAAAGGTTGAAATTCCAAAGCGAAAAACATTTTTATTTGTAGAAGTTGACCCACAAAACTTTGTGACTAGAAAAAGGGAAAATGACAGGTTTCAGGGCGTCATAGTGAACTATGGTACACGATAATTATCCAAAGCGCTATCCTACATGATCCCAAAGAAAACACATTGTTTATGTTACGACCAATTATACAAACCCTTAAAATAATCTTCAAAAAGAAATCCTACTGAATTTGTCAGATGAAGAAGTTGATATGCTTAAATTTTGGAAGAGTTTCAATATTAACGATGCAGTATGGGCTCTTCTCAAAGCATGACGAAATATAAAACCAAGTTCAACTGACCAAGCAAAATTATGACTCTAGAATACGAAGCTGAAGAACAAAATAAAGTCGAAGATATATCATCCGGAAATATATTCAGTGCGACAAAGGCGTTTTTTGAGTGCAGATAAGATTATTGAAAACTTATCACCCAAACCAACTACGTATATGAAACCGTAAGGATAACGAAAATTCCAAAAGTGAAGAGGGCAGTTCAAAGAAAATTCAGCATCAAGCAGCAGCAGAGGCACCGAATAGCTTGTAAAATTATTTAATATTTAATAAAACTAATCGATTTGTTTCAAATGAAATAGAACACCGGATAATTGAGGTTCTACTGTATTTAAATGACAAATATTAATATCTCCCTTCAGTAAAACTGATTCGCTTATAATAGAAAAAAATCTGTTGTGATACACGCACACAACTTCCTTTTACAGTGATCTTATAATTAGGCAAAAATTTGATTTTAAATTTTTAAGCATTTGTCAAAAATTACAAATTCTCTAAAAACTGTACAAAATAGAGCGTTAGTCAAAGAGACAAATTTTCTCTAGAATTTTAAGCTGAATTCAAAAATGTAATAATCTACCGGGTGTTCTATTTAAAACAGGAGTTAATAAAAAAAATAGAAAAAAAAACAAAATAAACCTATTTTCGAAGTATTCAACTGGAGAATCACCTATCTCACAATACTACACATTCAAAATTTAAGAAAAATGTGAAGTTTGAAAAAAATCGTTACGGCCGTTTTTGAAAAAATCGAAAAAAACTGAAAAATCACAAGAGTAAACACCTACTTCGGTTTATGTGATTTTCTTCAAAAGCTTGCTGTCGCATCTACATAGTATACAAAATTTATATATGAAGTTTCAACGCCATACCTCTTTTCGTTTTTGATATATTCTGTTCACAGACACACAGGCAGACCAATGAAAAAAAATATGTTGTTTGGGAACAGGGGACTCTAAAACGTGAAGATCTGTTGAAAACTCAATTTCGAATTTTTGGGGTGAATCTAATACTTCTTTTATTGTAAAAGGAAGTAAAAAGCTAATACTACTGCGTTAACTAAAAAAATAAAAATAAACGTAATACCTCAATTGTTTCAGTGAACGAAATACTCAGAAAATCAATTCGATGTAAATTATACATTTCTAAATGCCACCCAGGAATTTTGCCTTCGCAATGAATATTATCGCCCGGTCAATGACAAATATTTCAAATATTTGCTTATGTAACTCTGACAAATATGTTTTTGGTTATTATTAGAATATTGCATATTTTGCGAGTACTAAAGAAACTCCGCGGCTTTATTTAATCAATTCACCGCTAGTTAATTAGTTGCAAATTGCACTTGTAAACATTGCTGGCATAGATAAGTGGTTGGTTCACTTTTTATAAACATTAATTTCGCGACCTTCTAGAAAAATTAAATTTGTCTATTTCGATTATTTCAAGATTAATAAAAGTCTAACTAAGAAATCAGGCGATCTGCGTCACGATTACATTGTTTCAACAATATGTCGAATTGTTGCTTGCGCAGTTTAATTTCTTGACTCAAGTTTATAGATATTACATAACTGTAACTTATGGTATACCGGATATTTTTTAATAGCAAATTATTTTTAAAATCCTTCCTTTATCTTAAAAAAATACTTTATGCAAGTCGTTTGAGCACGGAAAATGAATAGTAATTACTACAGATACATACCATACATAAAGTACAACTAATTGTGCAGTGTAGTGCCTCGCTTAAGGTTCTGTTAATAGTATTATGTCGAGTAAAATAAATTAATTTATATCATTTGAAAAGAATTTAAGAAAACATTAATTATAACGAAATACATTGGAAACGAAATTACAATTTGTACGTGAAAGATCATCATCATTTCAATATACAGTGCTTTCGTAAAGTAGTGGATAAATTCGTTAAAAATGCAAGGAATAACTTTTGGAAAAAAATGCTGCAACCCTTCGATTTTCAGTTTTGATTACGCATTATTTCAAATAAAATCTATATATACAGGGTGATCTGCGTAGGAGGTATGTCGTCATCGATGTTTTTTTTAATGGCAACCCCCTTTTGTTATTGCGGAATATGAAAGAACGCATTTTTCTACTTACGCCAAGTTAAGTTTTTAGTATAGATCACACGACCAAAAATTAAGAAAACAAAATTAAAGATTGCAAAACAATAAATTTAATTTTAGGAAATATGATTTTATGTTTTTATCAATGACCGCAATCAATAAAAAACATGTCGGTCGTCTTGGCTACTGTCAGACAGACAACGATGCACAATTTGAACATTTAATTTAGTTGAAATTACCATTGCAATTAAATTTAGTATTTTGCAATTTTAATTTTTTTTCTTAATTTTTGTTCGTATGACCTATACTCAAAAATCAACTTAACGTAAGTACAAAAATGCGTTCTTTCATATCCCGTAATAAAAAAAGGCGGATGCCATTAAAAAAACATCTATGACGTCATACCTCCTACGCGGGTCACCCTGTATGTATAGATTTTATTTGAAAAAATGCTCAAATAAAAATAAAAATCGACGGGTCCCAGCGTTTTTTCCAAAAGTTATTCCTAGAATTTTTAAGGAATTTATCCACTACTTTACGAAAGCACTGTATATTCCTCGACATTATTACTAAATTATGTTAATCACTAACTACTGAAACTCATACAAATTCATGGAATATAAAAAATCGAATACAATTGCTAATTACACATAGTTATTACAAATATGCGTATGTTCAATACAATCTTAATATACAGGGTGCTTTTAAAATAAGAGGACATACTTAATTCTCAAAAAGACATTAAAAAGTTCAAATAAACCCGTGTCCGCAAATGCACCCTTTCTAAGATATTAAGCTTTAAAGTTTTCAAGTGGGTCACTTTTAAAGTAATGTGAAATAATTATGGAAAATCATGATTAAATATTTTATCGGTTTCAGGATATTAAGCCTTTGTTTACATATACAAAACTGGCTGGTAACTAAGTCATAACTGTATCTGTACGGTAATAGCCCTTTACCGTATATAGCAACCATTACCATACTGAAACAACTGTATATGTACGGTAATATTCTAATATTCTATTACCGTACATGGCAACCATTACCATACTGCAATCGATAAACTATTAAACAAACCACGGATGTTATGAATCACAACAGCCTTAGATGTCTTAAAATTCTCCCTCTACGAACATCTGCGGCAGTTATGATACTCATAACATTCCTAATTCCATATTACAACCTTTTTGTTTATTTTTGATCGCAGAATACTTCTGTAAAGTATGTCCCCTTATTTTAGAAACACCATGTGCATTAATGTGAATTGCTTAAAATGGTAATTAATAACTGAAGTCCAACAAAGAGCTCATCTATTCCAGGAGAAAATAACATGGGAATATTAATCCTGAAGCTTGCCAATATATGATGCATACGTTCAAAATTCTGTCACAATAACGCAGTTGACACTTTTTAACTAGTTAAACTTGTCCTGAACAAACTACGATTTAAATCGTTTTGATTCTATTCTGGTCAGGATTTGCAATTCACGTTAAAGAGGAAATTGGGATTTAAAATTTCCACCAAGGTTAAAAGAAAGTCAACTAATATTTGCTATTACTTTTAGCACCGGGGATCTGTCAATTAGAATAGTAATGCCGTAAATAATCTAGATGTATGTGCATTCATTTAGGTCAATGTCAAAATTGTCGCCTATCCCGAAAGCGTCTGAAAGTTTAACGTTGGTAAGCATTGTAATTTCTGTAGACAAAAGCCCGTTTAGATGTTTAACCTTGCCGCTTTAATCAAGGTGAAGGGTTATATCCACCATTTTGATTTTTAAAGATTTTTAATTTAACCTTCTTTGTATATTTTTACATAAACTAATTTCTTGTATACAGAAAGTGTACCTATGAATAATATAGTTTAATGGAAGTTTTGCAAAAAAGCGATTTGAACTTTAATATCCACAATAACTATATACGATTAGTGTTTCAGTTATGATCATCATTATTCATATAGACAAAAATCAGCAAACAAATTGAATTACAGAAATCGTATATTTACGGTGAAATCATCGAAATAGAAAAGACGAAATAAATTTTGTCCCTGTTTTCTGGAAAAACTAGGTATAATAATAGTTTTCTTAAGTTTTTCCTTAAAAGTGTTCCTAAAAATATGTTATCGTTACTGCAAACAAATGGCCACTTACATTGTATACAAAATTGAGGTTTCCGAATACAAAATGACGACAACGTCATATTCAAATAACTATAATCGGAAATTCCTATTATTTTGGAAAATTCGATACTGAATCTCTACTACCTTTACTCATAGTTGTGATCGAAATGTTGACAAATCAAAAATTCTGTACGATTTGTATATTCAAAATTCGATCAAAGCTACTATAAAACGTATGATAATTTAACACATCTCAATCAAAAAGTTAATGTATCTGTGTAAATACCTGGAAAAATTATTGAGAATTTACAAACCCAAAACTCGGATAGCTTAAGTTAATTAATTTCAGTAATATAAATAGTGAATTATTCCATGGTAATGTTTTAATACTGTTTAAATATTCCTATCATTTCGAAGAAACAGCTTGTTTCTAACCTCGTATCATACTCTAAATGTGCCCCTTGCTATGTAACATTAAAACCTACCCACCACGTTTTCCCAGGCTACAATGCTGGACTGAAATTCTCAATCGTAACTAGCTCTATTATCGATTATTTTCAATTGCGAGCCTGACCTGTGCTAAATTCGTTGCTTCTAAATATAAGACACTACGATACCAGCAGCAGATATCCCTTTATGGTCAGGCCGTTTCATTTCCTTTTGGGTCGATTCCGTCCATTCCGGTTCTTTAAAAAACCACGTACAGGAAACTTTGTACTTTTGCATCGACTTTGTCTGACGACTTTTGAACTTCCATATTGATTGAAGCACAGGAAGTTCAAAAGTCCACCGAGTAGATTTACTGAAGTGCTAAGCACCCCTTGACATAATATCGCACCCTAAATCTTTCTAGCATCTAGAATATCGGTAAACTGCTAAAATACCTGTATCCGCCCCTATTTCCTAAGCGTAGGCAATTCCTCCCCTAGATTACGACCAGTGGCATAGCTCAGGCGTTTTAGTCCTTTTGGTATTGTCATTTATGCAAACCGTACACACGTGTGTTGGTTAAATGCCAAGAAATGCATCTAAAATTATGTACTTTGAAATTTATTTGCTCCTGCATTTAAAATGCAGCAGTTAAGAGACATGGGAGGGCGAGCTGAATTCTTGAAATATATTTAATTCATGCCGTCTTTCACATGTAGGGGTGTTGTTTAAAATAAGTCCCCTATTTTAAAACACGTACCGCATGCAAATTATGCAGGGGTAACAGATACAACACAAAAACTATATCACCTTTAGTATTACTGGTCCAGGTGCATTAAAGTATTATTTTCTCTCTCATAGTTACTAACGTAGACTGCTACGATAACTCAGTTGGCAACAGTAACATAAGTTGATGCTTCATTTTTTTAGCTAAGAACTCTAATTCTCTTTTAATTGTTCTAATTCCGTCGAATAAATTTGAGAAAGGTTGTTAAAGGAATTTAAATAAAATTTAAAAATACCCTTATACGTTTATATGATTTTACTTTACACTAAATAAAATATTTTTGGTGACCGTCCTCCTTCCTGATATACTTTTTCATAGTTCAATTTGGTATTTTTTTATACAGCAGCATGTAAATAAAGTCTTTAGTTTCAGTGCCGTCAAACCTATTGTTGATAGTAGTACATTTGTGAATGGTTGTTTTTGGTTTAATGGGTTAACTGAGGATATCACTTTCATCGCTAAAACTAAGTATGCGCAATAATACAAGGAAAAGCTAGGGGTTCTCTTTAACGATATGTTATAGAATAACGCACAATATTTTGTCCGGCAAATTTGATACACTCTGTATTATATGGAAACTACTGTTTAACACATTGACAGCCATGTGTATCTAATCAAAACATACCTTATGGATCTAGTGGGCCATGTGTATGATATCGTATACGGCTACGTGAAGCACACTTATTGCATTTTATACCTATAGGAAACCGTTTAGTACGACATAGGATTTTACATAGAATAAATAATTTAAACTAAAAAGACAATGGGTCGCCATACTGCAATTACGGAAATAAGTGTAGCAGTCGACGAATTAACATGGAACAACTTCAAATACCCAATTTCTATAAATTTTGATGCCATCGTGCCGTTCCCAGACAGAGCACGTAAAGGATTCAGAATAGCAACCCAATTAACTCTTTGAAAGGGCGGCAGACGAAAATTATTTTTACCTGCGGCGCCTAATCTTCGGGACGAGCCGCTACTGGTTAACTTTGTAAAGTACACTTTAATGATACACGTACGGATGGGGCGAGGCAAGAGGTGTTAAGGCGCCTTCTGGAATACCTGCACCCCGGTAAAGTCGCTCCCCTGAACATTCCTTTTATTCCGCCATGAGTAACGCCCGCAATGAATGAAAAGAATTCTGAATGTTGTAGTCTCCACTTTCGAAGAACGGCCACCGTTTCTGATTTCAGAAACCATTCCGTGAAAATTTAATTGAAGCAACGATTCTACTAAAATTATTTTTAGGGCACTATTGAATGTTGTAAATGCGGATTTCATTAAAATAATTTTTGTTTAAAAAAAGACGTTTCTAATAACAGAGGTTTTGAATTAATTAATTGTTTTAAGATTTACGTAATTTCCCAAATGCCATTACTTCACCTTGTTAAAATTATAGGAATATTGAATTATAATGTTTACACCTCAGACAGTCAAAAATGTCGAAAGCTTTAATCACTAATTTCAGAATTAAATGTAATTATCTTGCCTTTTAATACTACAAACACGTAACACACATTTTTACTGTTGTTGAACTACGAAACTTTACGTCGAATCAAACCATTTTTTAAACAAATGCAAATTCAAAATTATAGCCGTTACAAGATTATAATTTAGAAATATATAAAAACACAGGCTTACTAAATCTAACAAATTAATAAGCTACGTATTTAGGAATTTGAAGATGACAGGAAATGCCATTTCAGATTAAAAAAAAGTAGTAAGGATCTGTCGAGATTGATATAGCAAATCCATCAATCAATCATTCAAAGTGCGGCAGGATAGATCGTTGAAAAACCATTGCCGTATCTGTTGTAATAGTACCCTATATAGCAAATCCATCAATCAATCATTCAAAGTGCGGCAGGATAGATCGTTGAAAAACCATTGCCGTATCTGTTGTAATAGTACCCTAACTTAAAATGAGGTTTTAAATAAAATATAAAATTTATAATTAGGGCAACGGATACTACACTTTATGAAATGAAAGTTTCAATTGAGAATTGCCTGTCAAACTCGGGGCAAATTAAAAGAATGTAATAATAGTTACCAAAAATAAATGGTTTACTGCTCTTTCCTTGTTTTATTTATTTTCAATAAATTAGGGCTTTGCTTCGGTGAACATGAAACAATTCTTAACTCAGGGGGTCGGTTCATAAAATTAAGTAGAAAAATTTGTATGACAAATAATTTGTTGTATGACAATTACTTTCTGATATTAGGGCAAATGTACTGTTCCCAACTGACAGTTAAATAACCTCTAAATTTAGTGCAGTAAACAAATTAAATTTTAAACACCAAAATGGCAAAAATGCATCAGGTAAATACGATTAATTCTGTGACGTAGCAACGGCTAACTTCGTTTTGTTTCTAGTGTGACTGCCGCCTCAATTCGCACTACGAGGCTGCTGCTCCTAGTTTTTATGGAATCCTTCCTTTTTTGAAGAGGCGCTCCCGTTGTTGGTCGGCACACTGGAAGGACGCCACGGCGAATACTCGCTTGGAAATGGCTTTCTGTTCTAATTCTTCTACCCAGGGATTATTAGTTACTGCTGCTCACATCAAGTGCACTTATTAATGTAAAGTACTGATTACCTTGCAATAAATAAAATACTTAATTCTGTGCTCATGTTGACCTTATTCATTCTGTTACTTAGGCAATCAGAATTGCTGTGGGCAGTAAACCATTACACTATACTATACCTCTATTCATTACATTAAATCCAATTGTTGCTATTGCACAACTGACATTTATTCAGATATTTATGTCTGTAGAAATTGAAGTTGAAATTTCTGTATATACAGGATGTCATCAAAATTATATGCATCAAAACTAACGGAATGTGCATACAAACGCCCATTTAGTAGGACACCGACAAAGTAAATATAAAAAATTTCTAATATCCCGATGGAAGCTTATTGCTTGCTTCTACAAAATTGCGTTTAACAAAAATGACAAAGTCAAACAAACACATGAAAATTGATATGCAAACATTTGAACCAAACATTCTACATAAAGCAAGTAAAGAATTAGAAAATTCAAGTAATACGGACAAGGAAAAATGCGAGGGATATTTAAAAAAACACTCTTCTGCTTCGTTTTCTTCTTGAAAGGAGAGTTGTGATCTTTAAGCTTGGTTAATTTGTCTACTTCTCACAATCTCACGCCATCAATGCGTGCTGTTCGTGTAGCTTGTTGGAAAGAGGTACCGTTTTGTTCTGTTATGAGATCGGTCCATATTTTCGAAGAGTGCCCTCTGCCTCTATGTCTACGTCCTTCAATCGATCCCTATACTACCAATATTTCTAAGCTTGTTGTACTGCGACCTTTCTATATGCCCGAAAAATTGTAATATTTGTTGTTGCATAATATTTACATTGATTTGGTTGAGGACAGAGATATTGGTTACTACCCAACAAAAATAAAAACCTATTTAACAAAGAGGAATAAAGGTATGGACTTAATAGAAGAAAAATGACATAAAAAACAAGCAAATACAGTATATAAGAAAATGAAAAAACAAAGAAGCTCAGAAACGAAGGAGTATTGGTTAGTGGAAACATGTAAAGATATCTAGATAGAAAACACGATTATTATTTATACATAGCAAGATTACGGAAGGTACTGGATTTTGGATATTAAAATACATACGTAGTAAAACCGATAACACTGAACGCATATTTTAGATGTAAAAGAAATAATGCAAATATCAAAAAATGTATAATAAAGCTGTTTCAAGATAACAATAGAGAAGAACTAAGACATATAAAAGGTGTAGAACATGTTAGGACGACAGTATGACAGTAAAAAACAGTGTGACTCTAGAGTGTCACCAACAATACACTTCAGTACTACCAAACGCATAACATCAACTGGAGCTGTTTATAGTTGCTTCAGTACATGGAAAACTAGTTCTACTCAGCTTGGTTATATTTTGACATTTAGTGTCACTTTTATATAAAAATTTAATATTTAAATTTTTCTATGATTTGAGATAAAACTGTATAAGCAACAGGTTAGAAAAGTGCTGTTACTGAACTTGTACGACCATTTGAGTACTCGCTAACGCCCGTACTCAAACCAGTCATACTTGTTCAGTCTAAAGCCGCGTCCACATTAATAAATATTTACGTTGTGCGTTGTATTTGACGCAAATTTGTGCGTGTGCGTTGAAATTAATGTAGATGTGGACGGTGCGCCGAACGCAAACGCACACAAATATTTTCGTGACGAACGACGCACGCTATCCATCGCCCAGTCGGTTTTTACTTGAACTTCAAAGAGATTTGCGGCGCAACGTTGTGCTGATGTAGACGTATGTTAGTAGTGCATATATGTGTTCGCATTGTTTTAATTTTAATTTATTTTTAGGAATAAACTTTCTAACTTGCTGAAGGAAATTATTAATTAACCTTGCCGTATTACTCATTATTAGTAAAAAAAGAAATACGCTGCCTTTAATAATGCACGATTAAATTCGAAAAAATAAAAATAAACTCAATAATAAGAAAGACAGTACTGGATAGAACTTGATCAATATAAAAATCAGGATGGCGGTAGTGGCTTGTTAACGACATTAGCAATTGATGAAGGCACAGGACAATTCCGCAACTTTCTTCGTATGTCATCGGTGGATTTTAAAATCCTCATTAATATGATTGCCCAAAAATCAAGAGAATAGCTACAAAATGCCATTGATGTTTAGCATTTCACAACTATCTATGCTTCTGGTACTCTTGAATGAGTGACAATGCATCTTCGTTGTTCCATTCCATCTTCTGTTATTACTCTTTATTTCCACAAATATTGCAAATATAAAATTTACTAATAATAAGAGAATGCACAATGTGCTACGCATCAAATCGACGAACAGGCGGATCGCCGACATACAACGCACAACACACATTTGTGCGTCAAAAAATGATGCACCTGCATTAAATTTGCCCCGCAAAAAAGTGCGCTACATTTTGAAATACAACACACAACGTAAATATTTATTAATGTGTACGCGGCTTAACATCACTTTTCTAAACTTGTTGCGCAATATACTATAGTCAATTCTGGTTAGATATTCGAAAAGGACCGCAAACAATTTTGATAAAAACATTCCTTCGCCCTTGGATAAACTGCCCTTTCTGGACTCTATACCAAAGGTCTTCCAATGTCATCTAATTCAGCATAACAAATCCTGTACCTATGCCAAATTACACCACATTTGCGTCAATCCTTATTTTTCTATTATGCTTTTCAGGTCAGCGCCTCCCTCACAACGCAATGCGTTGTTCTGCTTAAAAGCTTCAATTAAAAAATATCAGAACAACTGCAGGTGTATTTTTACCTGTTTTGTGGACTTCGAAAGAGCTTTTGATAAGGTGAGGAACAATTAATTATTTGAAATATTACAATACAAACGAATTGATAATACAACCTTGAGAATGATTTTCAGATTGTATGAGAACCAGAGACCAATAATAACAGTTGATAACCACCTATGAGAAGAAGATTGAAAAATATATACGACGGGGATGCACTTGTCGCCAATACTTTTTAACGAGTGTTCCAAGCAAATATTAAAGCAGCTTCAGAAAATGTCAAAATTGGATCATTATTAGCAATATGCAGATTAAAGACGATATGGTATTGCTGTCAGATTTAGAGCAATATATCTAAAGGATAATACATAGGATGATGCTCGTCACTAAAATATGTAGAATAAAACTGGATGCATTTAAAACAAAAATAATGATCATTAATAATAGGGGGAAACCTTCTCTCTGAAGACAGGACACTACACGAACTGCTGCCTTCTCAAAACAATATTCACCTTAATAAGAATAACTGTCTCATATATTTAAAATGCTAGGTTCGTTCTGGATCTCATTTGAAGCTGTCTGAATTCGTGGCCATTATTTCTCCACGCTGTTAACAATGCTCTTTAGAATTAGATAACATCACAACCAAAAGTCCACTGGATTAAGATTTGGTGAACACAAGGACGCCCCAATAGGCATGTTTTGAAGATGAGTGATTAGTTTTTTACACTGCATATTGAAAATTGATCAATCCCCATTGAATCACATACCGATAAATAAGCAGCGTTTGTAGCATTTGTTCTTATTTTGACACTTATATAAGTACTACACCCTCAAAGTTTGATGGTGCAAAAATTATTAATCGCAGTAAGACAGAATGGGAACCAATATTTACATAAGGCTTATTCCATATTAATTTCAATATTATTTTCAGTTGCTTTCACTCATCCCTTCAGAGATAGTCGTCTATTTTATTTTATTTTAATGGATAGCTTTGAATTTTATTTAATATCTAACCTTAATTATTGTGGATATTTGAAAATATTGCTTAAAAAGCAGAGCTGGGACGAATCATCTGAAAATGGATTCGATTCACGGATCCAAAGCATCAAAAATGATTCGAATCACGGATTTTTTGGATAACGGGTCCGAATCCTCAATTTAACTGTGGAATTATTGTTACTTATACAATTACAGTTATTGTTTTAAAGTTTACTATGATGACTAAAGCAGTGGTTAATTATGTAAGTATCGATTATTTAAATTTAAAAAAATTAATAAATTGTACTTTATTGTAGACTTAAGAGCCTACAATCGACAAAATTAAAGAGTTAAAAACATCAATGGTAATAATAATCACGAATCCTTTTGTGCTAAAGTATTGGAATACATACTTCTTTACTGGAGACTTCATATGAGGCTAGGGTTCTGTAAATTATATTGTTCTGGTAGCTAAGAAAACGCTTAATAAAAATCTCCAGGATGTATATTTCAAAGAAAATTGGGTTCCTGTGCCAAGTCTTCCCTTTTTTAAGTATGTCATTAAATATTTTCAGGTATTAAATTAAAATTAATAATACCAACTCTAAGTTCCTTAGTTCGACTACTTACATGATTTCCTAAACACCCACCTATTATAGTAACAAACTAAGAATTTCAGAACGGGACAAACACCTTGTCTAATTGGATTCTTAATCAATAATTCAATAATTAAATTTAAATTATCTTACCAAATATAATTCTGTTCTACCGGGTGTCTTAAAAAGAATTACATCTAGTAGGTTTTGAATTTTGTTTGCATGCAAATTTTTATATGCCGCTAGATTGTTACTGGTATTGTATTATGGGAAATTCAAAACGTAATTCTTTTTACGACATCCGATACTGTTCAATACCACAACAACTCAAACACAAACTGTTATTCAACCCATGAAATAAATGATATAATTGTCTATTTACTTTCAGCATCTACTAATATGTCATGAACATGATACCTGTAGCCAACTAAGCTAGTAATCTTTAAATTTTAGCATCAACCTTATTTATATTGCAATTTTTAACGTATCTGTATTATACATATTAGATATTTATATCAACTCAAAAATTTATAATATTTTTCTTATTTAAAGGACGCATTTAATCTAAAAGGTTACCTAAAATATTCGTTTTTGCGAATTAAGATGGTTTTTAAAACTATATTTTGAAAACCGTGTTCGCTATGTTCTTAATTCTTAAAATACAACAAGTGCTAAAAGTTGACATGTCTCGTGCATAAACGACCTTTAGCACGCGTTGCATACAATATTTTATCTACGACCTTAATTTTACTGTTATTAATCCATAAATATCGATTTAACAAAGGTTTGCATCTACGACACTTATAATTTATGTCATAATAAACAGTAGGCCTTGGGGCGCGGGCGAATGTTTGCGCAGCCTGTACTGTCAATGTCAGTTACGAAAGGTAATTCTTAATAGTACAGATCTGACTATATTCATTACATAACGCTTTAATTATTTCAAAAAACATTTTACCTGTAACGCAAGAAGTAACTAGAATAACTTTACAACTTCACTTCCAGTTCGAAATTGTAGTTTTATAACCTCACTTTACTTTATACCACAGATGCGCTTGAAGTAAACAGCTGATTTCTTTAACCACGCTAAACTATAAAACGTCACTTTTAGTGAAACAAGCTAGCGCTAAAAGACCTACTTTTAATAGTGGCGGTAGATAATAGTATATTATGGGACAAGTGGTTGAAATTTTATCAGCCACGAGTTGCATATACTATTTTTTCTACGAATTTTCACAAATTTTAACAAATTAATGCACTTTAGAAAACCTTAAACATAAAGTGACATTTCTCTTGTCAACAATTGAATGTCAAACAGTTTGAAATCCCAGCAGTCCGAACATTTCAACCTCTAGTGGTTGAAATACAATTTCAACCACCGGAATCCATGTCAAAATGACTGATTTCAATGTCATGAGTAGAAAAAATATATTATTTCACTAATAAAAACCCGACAACTCCTGTTTGATGACTATACTGGAATTATTACATAGAGCAGGTTTATTTTACAAAAAGCAGTTCGTGCATTTCTGAATATTTTGATTCAAGTGCACAAGCCTGTCTCATTAATTAAAACAGTTTCATTGTTCTTTTGTTCACAATAATGAAAATATACGTGTGAGCTTATTCACGATAGAAGATCATCATAAAATGGCAACGTCAACATTTTTTTATATTTACTATACAATCAAAAATATCCTATGATTTCGTACTATTAGCTCATCCTAGACCTACAAACGTATTATTAAATATGCAGTATTTAAAAACCAACCATATCAAAACTATATTTCATCTATTTCAATTCTAAATTAGAATTAATTTTAAATCCTGGAATGTCGATAAATATCATTGCAAACAAAAACGAAACCTTTGCGAAGTACTGCAAAAATTCAGACCGAAATAAATCATTCAAGCTTCAGTATTTTTACTTCTCTCGTCTAAAAGACAATGGAAGTATTGTAATCACGCAAAAATCACCTTCCGGGATTTATTCAGATCTTCACGTTCAAGGTCCCTAGATGACGAAGAACAGTTTTTCTCGATTCCATCTGTCTGTCTGTTGGCGGTATAACTCAAACAATATTTGTTGGAGGAAGACGACATTTTACATGCAGATTATATGTCTACATAGCATGAAACCGAGAAAATTTTGGACAAACATATACAGGGGGAGCAGCTTAGAAAGAAAAAAATGTCTATTTTTGCATTAACTGAGAAATAGATAAAGGTAATCATTTGCACATAGCTCAGACTTTAAAATTAGAGAAAATGGGACCCGAGTGTCAAAAAGTTTGAACAATAAGTCCGTTCTGTTAAATACAGCACAACGCAAAGCCGGGAAAGGTCCTTGATTGTTGTTCTCTGAATGTCATTCTTTTGGCAGTGGTCTATTATGATATGTTTTTCGGACTTTTTCCACTGTCTAAGGTGTAAATCACACAACGTTTCGGGAGTTTTGATCTACTCCCGTCTTCAGGTGTTCCTGGTTAGTCCTGAGAAGGATTGATATTATACGTTTTTCTACGCAATTTGTAAACCGCCCTGGTGGCCTAGTGGTTAGAGTGGCAGACTAGCGATCAGCGGTCCCGGGTTCAAACCCCGGGGGAGGCACAAATTTGCGTAGAAAAACGTATAATATCAGTCCTTCTCAAGACTAACCAGGAACACCTGAAGACGGGAGTAGATCAAAACTCCCGAAACGTTGTGTGATTTACACCTTAGACAGTGGAAAAAGTCCATAAAACATATCGTCCTTGATGGTCCGGTAGATCAGGCGCCACGAATTAAATTCTCGTTCGCAAGCGTTGTAGTTCGACTCCCATCGCCGGTAATTTTTTAAATTTTTAATTGATTTAATTCGGCTTACTGAGTGTTTCCTTTTATTATTTCAGTATTATTACTAACATTAAGATATTTTTGCCCATTCTCCTTTGATTTTTAAAATTGTTTAGTGTCACAACGTTCACTTGCGAGGAAAATTCTGAGTAAAGCGCTTTACAGATTTCTTAAATTATACTTAGTGCACAGATTGTTTGTAATAAAGTATAAAGTATCTTCCGTTGAAAATTTAAATTTATATGGGAACTATTAGAAATATTCTTGAGATAGGTCTGATATTTTATACTGGGGATTTTGTTTATATTCTTGACTACTGTTTCTTATAAGGAAGGTTTGGCCCTGCCTTAAAAAATAAGGGTGCTTTACTCGTGACCAAATTCTGACTTTTTTCTCCTCTCTGTACATTATACAAGTCTTGATAGCTGTGGTCGTTGCCATTTAAGTTGAAGAAGATGAAGTAAGCGGTAGAAATTTGGCTTAGCAGCCAATCAAAAACTTTTTTTCTATCAGTATTCACAAGTTGCCGAGCGTTGGAATAAGTGTGTATTGAAGCAAAGACATTATTTAAAAAAACAATTCATTTCATCAAGTCTGTGATGTTCTTGTTATTACTGTATAAAAAAGTCCAGGTCAAATCTCTACTCCCCTCGTATACATATTGTTAACACTAGGTTACAATATTATTCGTTTTTAAATAAAGTGCATAAATGAACGTTTGTTAAGTTAATGCTACAATAACGATACACTTTAAGTACTACACATAGTAAACTAAGTCTATTACTGCTTCTTTTATTACTAAAAGTAACTTTATGGCCCTCTTTAATATCTACAAAATGATATTTCTGTAATGTTTACTATACAATTACGGGAAAAGCTATACAGCCTGTTTTAAACGAAGTGTGCACTATTGCTAACTTCTTTATTATTGGACGTACGATATCGGTTAAATTAGCAAACTAGTGGCATTTTTTCTGTCGATTAGAATGGCGAAAACAGAAAAACAATTGAACATCGCCTTCTCGCGAAATTTGGAAAAGTTTACTTTTGTTAAATGGAACACCCTGTATATTTTTCAAAAACTTGAACTAAAAATGAATTTGTGATATAAAAGTCTTAATACACTATTGTCTTAAAATGAATACTAAAGAAGTTATCGCAAGTTTCAGTTTTGTATAAATTCGGCGTTTATTTTCAGGTAAACTACTCTTTTTGTTCATGACACGGCAAAATTTTATTAAGAAAAGTTGTTCAGAAACAGAAATTATGGCCCTATACAAAATTTCAGAAAGATCTGTCGATTTAGATTAAATTTTTAATAAATTCAATAATAATAATAATAATAGTTTATTCTAAGTCGACATATCCTTCTGAAATTTTGCATAGGGCCATAATTTCTGATTCTGAACAACTTTTCTTAATAAAATTTTGCCGTGTCATGAACAAAAAGAGTAGTTTACCTGAAAATAAAATACAATTTATACAAAACTGAAACTTGCGATAACTTCTTTAGTATTCATTTTAAGACAATAGTGTATTAAGACTTTTATATCACAAATTCATTTTTATTTCAAGTTTTTGAAAAATATACAGGGTGTTCCATTTAACAAAAGTAAACTTTTCCAAATTTCGCGAGAAGGCGATGTTCAATTGTTTTTCTGTTTTCGCCATTCTAATCAACAGAAAAAATGCCACTAGTTTGCTAATTTAACCGATATCGTACGTCCAATAATAAAGAAGTTAGCAATAGTGCACACTTCGTTTAAAACACCCTGTATATTAGAATTACAAGAACTTGGTGGGTGGGAATCCACCAAAGTTGCAAGAGGTTATTTGGAAAAACTTCTAACAAAAAAAGTTTGAATTGCTCAAAAGATTTAGGTTCCGATTCATTCATCAAATTCCTCAATACCAGGAAACTTGTCGGTCACTAATGCAAATGTGAAGTAACTTGCTTCTAAAAGGTACTGTTCGTGCTTTATTACGCCACGACGATTCATTTTGAAGGGCTGACTATAATCAGGTAAGATGGCGTTTTTCTGTTTGTTATTCTCCTATTAATTGCATTCCTTTAGCTCTTAACCGACAGTTTCACTTGATGGTTTTAAAATAAGCTCCTATCTGATAATTTTGGACCTGGAGGCTAGTGTCCTGTCCCATTAAAGAACGTTATCTGCCTTCAGCGTCGATGCTGCCAGGAGAAAAACGTTCGACTTTTTTGTCAGCTTCCCCTGGGAAGCCGTTGCATCACGTTAGGTGTTGATTCAGCTGAATAACCTGCAGTAGCGACCCTTTGACAGCGCAGTCCCTAGGAATTACTGGGCTCTGAAGGTTAGTGATTTCGGTTAATTGTGGACAGTTACACGGACTGGTTATTCCGGGATTAATATTATATTACATTATCTTCAATTCTTGAAATTTAAATTCTTACATTCCATAACGATCGGTATTTAAAGTTTAAATTTATATTTCCCGTTATTGCTAACATGTAAAGTTTAGACGCATACGTTCAATCAGTTTTAATATTTGAAGTTTAAATGCGTATACTTAATTACAATTAACATTGAAGGCTACAATTTATATGTGTAATCAAAGCTTTGTAAAAGGAGCGTTCACGCTTGTTGCTTTCAATAGCCTGAACAGAAAGGTTTTTTTAAATGACAGCGGTATTCATACCACTCGATTTATTTGTGGTTAGAATTAATTGAATAACCCAAAGGGGGTTTCTCGGTGCATGTCGCAACTTTCATTTAACTTGAACAGCTCTACTATGACATTATTTGTGATCAAATTGTTTTGATTATTTATTATTGAATTACCATACTTTCAATTTATTTGCCAACACATAATTACAATGGTGGCTGGTGTCCCGCCTTTCGGCATTACACCAGCCTGTTTTGCGTCCTGTATTCTTTGCCGTGGACAACGTACTAACTAATGTAACTAACGCTAATCTAAATATATTTACCTAAATTAAAGTAATGCTAACCTAACCTAGACTAAACTAAAGGCTGTGATTCGCGTCCCTTCACTGCCACTGCACTCGCGCGACGTTTATGCTGTCCTGCTTAATGCTTAAACCTACCCTAAGCCTTACGCTAGTTAAACTAGTTAACCTATATTGCACCGCACTAAACCACACCGATCTGGCCGCAATCAGTCAGCACTCACCCGGATCCACTGTTTGTGCGCCTCACTCGCGATCCGGTTTGAGGCGCTGAATTTTGGAGGCGAACTCTTGAAGAGTCAGCCACCACTCCCTCTCTCCGGATAGCTGTCTCGCTTCCTCTATGGTGGTTGGCCAGGCCAGGCCCCGCGAGGCCAGTCGCGCATCGGCGGTTCCACGGTGGAGTCGTTCGAGGGGGCACCGCAGGATGACGTGCTCGGGGGTGTCGTCTTCCTCCCCGCAGGCGCATACTGGGTCGTCTCGTTTGCCGATCCGGTGGAGGTAGGAACCGAAGCCCCCGTGTCCAGTGACGAGCTGTACAGTGAGATGGTCCAGGCGGCCTACAACGTCGCGCCTGATGGCGATTGTTGGAATCAGGCGCTCTACCGGCCTACCGGTGGTGGCCGTGCGCCAGCGTGCCTCCCACTGCTCCGCTTTGAGCAAGGCAAGTCGCCTCTTGCAGAACGCCCGGCTCACGACGTCGAATGCCGGTGCCTCTTCTGCTGCTGCCGCCTCCTTGGCCAGCTCGTCGGCACGCTCGTTCCCCTCGATCCCGACATGAGCCTTGACCCAATGTAGCTTGACGGAAGCTGCTTCTGACAGCTCCCTGAGCAAGGAGTGGACTTCCACTTGGAGTTCGGTAGGCTTCCTCATATGCTGCAGGGCCTTGAGTACGGACCTGCTGTCCGTCAGGACCGAGATCGCTGGGAATGCGTAGAGGTTGGCCCGGATGTATTGCAGCGCGGCTCGCAGTCCGACCAGCTCGCACTGAAAGACGGTGCTCCAGTCGGCGAGCTTCACCTTCCTACTGTAGATCTCGTGGACCCCGCGCATAATCACGAAAGCGGCTCCTGCTGCACCGTTGTCTTGTCTGGAGCCGTCGGTGTAGCACCGGATGATGTGCGCGTCGTCCTCGGTCAAGGAAAATGTTGGGGCGAAAGTCTCGGCGGGATGCTCGACCGTGCCCATGTCCACGGTGCCTTCAACCTCTCTGCCCTCAATGCCTAGTAGGCGGAGCTGTGCCGGGTCCCTCTGGATTATGGCGGCCCTTCGCTGTTGCAGCTCCTGGAGCGACAGGTCGATGGGCGGGATGTTGCTGAGCACCAGGGCTGCTTCAGTTGACACCGTGGCGTACGCTGCGGCGGCTTTGACGATGAGTGTCCTTTGGGCGCTTAGCAACTGCTTACGCTGTTTCACTCTGCAGCCTTCGGCCCAGATCGGCGCCGCATAGAGGATGGCGGGCTGAACGGCGCCCTTGTACACCCGTGCCAGGGCGTCCCCCTTGAAGCCCCAGGTTAACCTAGCTGCCACGCGAATCTTGTGGGCGATCTCTTTGCCCTTGCTGCTGGCCGCCTTGATGTGCTGGTGCCATGAGAGCCGGAAATCCAGCACCACGCCGAGGTACCTGATGGTGTCGCTGCAGTACACTCGCTCGCCTCCAAGCACAAAAGTCGGACGCTGCTGCCGCGGGGTCTTTCCGAAAAACAAGGCATCGGTTTTGGCCGCGTTGAAGGCGAGCTTGCTGCCCAGGGCCCACTCGTGCAGCGTCTGCAGTGCCTGGTTGGTGCGGGTCTTCAAAGTTTTATATTGGCGCGCACTAGTCACCAGAAGCGTGTCGTCTGCGTAGCCGAATATCGCGCTCCCTTCCGGCAGTTGCTCGCGGAACACACTCTCGTATAATAGTTTCCAGAACGTGGGCCCGGAGCACGAGCCCTGAGGGCACCCACGCACTACGTCCCGTGACACCACGCTGTCAGGTAAACACACTTCCGCAACGCGACCCGAAAAGTAGCTCTTCGCCAAACGCAACCAGTTCCCCGGGAAGTCGCGGCGTTCTAGCTCCCACACGATTTTTGGCCACCAGGCGTTATCAAAGGCGCCGGATATGTCTAATGATACCACCGCACAATAATCACCCCGCGCCCAATGGCCCTTCACGGTGTTCACTACGGCCTCCACCGCGTCCGTAGTGGACCTGCCCGCCGTAAAACCGTATTGTCTGGAATTGAAGCCGCCACTTCGCCACACCGCGTGCTCAACCCGAGTTGCGATAATCCTGTCGAGCACCTTCCCAAGTACCGGCAGGAGGCTAATAGGCCGAAAGCTGCGCGGGTTTGTAGGATCACCCGCGTGCGGCTTGGGAATCAGCTTGACGGTCTGTACCTTCCAGCATCGGGGGAACGTACCGTACTCCAGGCATCTGTTGTAAAGTGCGACAAATGCCTCTGGTCGCGTCTCGAAGGCCCACTGTGCCGCGTCCGCGGTGACTCCGTCGTGGCCCGGCGCCTTGGCGGGGGTCATCCTAGCAAGAGCCCGCCGGATCTCATGCTCGCGGATGGGCGGGTCGTCGTTCCCTCCTTCGGCCGCGTCCCACGACCGCCGGATCGCCCCCTGCACTGTGTCGTCCTCGGCTGGGTTGTCCCCCGGGAAGAATACTTCGAGGAGGTAGGCCGCTGTTTCCCTGGCTCCGGTGGTCATGCTACCATCGCTCCTACGGATATCGGTGGAGTAATGGCAGGTTCTGCGGCCCCGCAGGACGCGGTACGCTATGCCCCACGGGTCTGCTTCGCTGCTCCTGCTGCAGAATTCCTGCCACTTGTCTTTTCGGGTCCGTAGGATGAGCTCCCGGTAGGCTCGGTGCGCCTCTTGGAATTCTTGCCGGTATGCCTGGCGCTGGGGGCAACAGGCTCGTTGAAAGCGCCGGCGCAGCCTACGTGCCGCGGATCTGGCCGCCGAGAGGGCAGGTGTCCACCACGGGACGCTCTTCTGGAAAGTCTTCCGCAGGGGCATAGAGGCCGCGCACGCATCCACCAGTGCCTCGTTGAAGGACTCCGCTGCTTCATCGACCGCTTCCGGCGTCCGCGCTCCTTGCAACTCGGCGCGCCACCGCGTCGACCGACCTGGAGAAAGCGTCGCGGAACTTTGTCCAGTCGGCCTTCCTGTTGCAGAACAGTCTTCGATGAGGTGCTCTGGCGCCGTCCGCCGTCCGTGCGATCTGCCAGGTGATGAGGCGGTGGTCGGAGAGGGTCTCCTCCTCCTCTGCCACGCGCCAGCCAGAGACTCGTGCGAACATGCTCAGGTTCGATGCCGTGAAGTCGATGTGACTGCTGCCCTGGTGCCCCGCGAACGTTGGAGGTCCATTGGTATTCAGGACGGTAAGGGCCTTCCTGTCGAGCAGCTCGGCGATCTCCCTCCCTCGCTGGTCCTCGTCGGCTGAGCCCCAAAGGGGAGATTTCGCGTTAAAATCCCCTCCCATGATGACGCCCCTCTGCGCCGGGATTTTGCTAAGTGCGTTTTCGATCCGCTGCAGTAGTTCCGCCTCAGTGAGGTTGACGTTCCTTCTGCAGGCAACCGGTGGTAAGTACACCGACACGGCGTAAAACGGCCCGACGGGGGTGGTGACTTCGGCGACGGTCACAAACTCGCACGAGGCGTCAACCACAAGCATGGTGGTAAACGTATTGTTCGTCACAATAATCGCACTGCGCGGCCGGTCAACGCGACGCGCTAGGGTCATGTAGGCATGCGGGAACCCGATCACCTGTTCTCCTCGCGTGTTGGGCTCCTGGACCAGAAGAATGTCGAGGCTGGCCTCCAAGACGATTTTCGCCAGGCTGGCGGTGGCTGCCCTGCCCTTCCCCAGATTGAGCTGGGCGCATCTGATCGGCCCCGGGTTTGAGGGGGGTATGGGCGAGTGGGGCGAGTCAGCAGCCATTGTAGTCAATGCTACCCGTTATGGCCCACTTCTTCCTTTGGTAGGTAGGGCACTCCTCCGACTGGGTGTGGTGGTTGGTGGGGATCTGTCCTCGTCCCTCCGCGTTGGCCCGCCTGCAGACAATGCAGCAGGTCCGGGAGGAGCCGCAATCCCGGAATCGGTGGCCGCTCTCCCCGCACTTTCCGCAGACCTGCTCATTCTCGCAGTCACTGGCACGGTGCCCGTATGCATGGCACTGGTAGCATTGCATTATGCTAACGTGGTCTTCCGCCCAAACGCGCTGCCACGTCAAGTTGATCGGCGTCTCAAGTAGGGCCTTGCGGAGTCCGGGAGCGACCTCGAACACAACGCTGACCCTTGGATTTCCACCTTTGCCGCCAAACTTGTACCGTTCCTTCAACTCCGCGCGAAAGGCGACCGCACCACCTCGAGCCGCGACCAGGTCCGGATTGTTTGCCGTCATTACTTCAACTAGGTTGGTGCTCTCTTCCTTGTCCACCCGCGGGAGGACCATTCGCGGCCACGTCTTCTGAACTGCGGTGGGGCGGAGTCGGTCTGCCGCTGCCGTCGCGATGCTGAGGCGGAGCTTCTCCGCGTCCTCCTTCGCCGCGCACTCCACGATCACGCCTCCGTTACGGGCTCCCCGAACCGCCGCGACAGCGATGTTTGCCTCCCTCGGGTTCACTGCCTCTTTCAGCATCTGCCGTGTCTCCTTTGTGGTCTGCCCTTCTCTCTGCGGAGCCACACTGACTGCAAATGTGGCCGGTCTGGTCCTCGGCTTGCCTGTTACCCCAGCGTACGTCATCTGCCCTACAGGGGGGGCGCCATTGTTTGATCAAATGCCCTCGCCTCATACTTAATAATGACGGCGTCCCTAGTCCTGATCTCCTTCTCTTTCTCGGCAAGTTCGTGCCTCAGCTCGCGCATGACACCCACGATTTGTAGCACACTGTCGCGTATCTGATCTGCAGCGTCCCGAGCTTTCCTCCGATCTTCAGTCCGCATGGTTGCTGACTTAAAGGGGATCCGTTCACAGATGCTGCTGTGCCCCTGCCTCACCAGCGCTAGAAGCTTTTCCTCTGGGGTGTCTCCCACCATGTGGTGGAACCGTCTCTCCTCGTGGCTGCTCCCGCTCCTATCGTCGTAGTTGCCTTGGCCGCTGGGTTGGCTGTTCTCGCAATCCTGGCTGAGCTCCGGGTCGCTAAGCGTCAAGGTGCTGCGTTCCTCGGCGCTGTTGTGGGGTGGGCTTGTTTCCAATCCTTGCCCCACTCCCGGCTCGTCGTGCGCTTGCTGCCTCAGGCTGGCTATTGATACTGCGCGTTTGCGCGTGATAGGCAGCGGGGTCCTTTCTGGTGCCATCCCGTCGCTTCCCCTCAGAGGGGGGGGGGAGCACTCGAGCGCGCAAGCCAAGTTCAGTTTATCTCTGTAGCACTAACACTCGTACATGCTCGCACTTAGTCAGCTAAACACGCTTGGCGGTACCCGTTACAGCGAACGATGGAGTAACCCGACAAAACGCGACAACAAGGTTAAACAAACAAAGAATTAAATATGTACAAAGTGTTAAGACAAACAATCTAAACTACACAGGTCGAAACATGGTGAAAACAATGGATCGGCACTGTACACAACTGACAGATTCACAAATTCAGATTCACAAATACAGCCAAAGCAAGAGAAGTAGTTCGACAGAACACGACAAACAAAGAAACAAGACTATACATGCAACACAAGATATACAAGTTATAATAGACTAGCCTAAATAGACACAGGACAAACAAAGTAAAGTCAATAAATCATTGCGTAAAATTCACATATATAACCAACCAAACAAGGAGTTCAAAATGTACAAGATATAATAATAACTAACCTAGACAAACACAATATACAACAGAGCACAGCCGAACGATTAGCACTTTGCGAAATCCGTTAGTAGGTAGGGGATAGAATTGCTGATTTACCTATCCATGCGCATTTCGCAGTAGTTAGGGACAAGAGTAACTCAACTATTTATGCGCATTACTCCTGCCACCTCCTGTGCTCCTGGTACCCGGATCGTCTAAAATACCGCGAATCTCGCGAATTTCGCGGCGCTCGCGGTTTATATCGCGATGTCGCGTCTGAACTTTATCCCACACTGGCTCACCCACGAATTGCGGCAAAGTTTGTGACTCGCGACGAATAAATTTGGTTCCGCGAATCAAGTAACACTCGCGAGGAATCGAGGCTGAAATTTTCCCCTAAGTCTCGCCACCGCTTCGCAAGAGGGGGCAATAGGCACGGCCCTTCGGAGCTCCCGGGGCCCCACAGCTCACGGGATAGGACTTCGACCCCTGTGACGGGGTTAACCTCACTATTTCACAGTCGCGCTGAACTTAGAAAAATTTTTCTTCTTCACGGAGCTGCCGGGGACACGTCCGCTCCCAATGAAGTCTGGACCCGAACTTGAATTACCATACTATAGATTATTCAGTAGTTATTAAATAAACGCTAGTCATTTGTAGTTTATTTAAATTATTCGAAATCATCTGATTTCTGGCGCCCATATCTTTTCTTTTGAAGACTTTGCAGGGTACACAGCTGGTGGTTTGAACCCACGACCATATCGCCGAATTTGAGTTAGCTCGGCCATCGCGGTAAGTGAAGATTTTTAGAGCTTTCGTGTAGTACGAACTTTAAGGGGGTTGATCTGCGATTTTTACTACCATCGATTATTTTAATTAATTAACCGCAAGTCAGCTTCTTTATCGTTTCATACTTTTCAGATTTAAAATAGTTGCTCTGAGTATTATGCTATAGATCAGGGCTGTCCAACACGTGGCCCGCGGACCGCATGCGGCCCGTCAGGATATTTTTGCGGCCCGCGGATCGATATGTACTATACTTTCAGAAAACATGAATCTGTAATATAAATTATAAATGATTGAAAACAATATAATATAGGTACATAGGACAAAAATACAAAAATGTATCATTAGGAAAACAATTTTTACTTTATCTGGCAAAACACTCCCGGCCACCTGCGGTGCAAGGCTTGTCTTGTCCGTTGTCTCCGTCTGGCAGTTGCCACCAAAATGAATGGCCCTGTAGTAATCAGACACCTGTTTTTGATTGTTTTTTAGTAGTGTTTTGTTCTTCTAGTTGTTAATTGTTTTTAATTAATGATTATTTTGACAGTTCTTACTTATCAACAAATGTCATTTTATCTAGCTTATGTATCTCTATACGTAAATTTCTATTAATTGATGCAAATTTTTTCTTTTGTCGATATCTTAAGAGCACAAAAGAATAAACCTAAAGTACATTTGAATTTTTTTGTTTAGAATCACCTCTAGAACACATGGTGTAAGTTTTTCGGTTACCTCAGGCAACACCCTGTATATCTCTTTTATGTTTCAATGATTTTTGTAAAGTAACCTAAGCTTCTTGAATAAATAAATCGTAGTATTCAAATATACACATTTTATATTTATTACAAATCACTCACAAAGTCGCATATGACACATTTTATGACGGGGCTCTCATAACCTTCATTTTTTTTACAGTGGCCCCTGGGCCATTTGAAGTTGGACAGCCCTGCTATAGATGGTACTCAATATTTCCAAATTTAATCATTTTAAAATTGTTGTAATGCAAAACCCTGTATATTTTTGCATTTTCGAAAAACCCTTTTAATGATCTTGATTTTGACTACTTGCTCATAACCCTAAAATCAGATGTTTATTAATACATATTCAAGTTAAAAAAATATATATCTTTCCAAAACCCAGTCATCTGGCACACCGTTAACGGCGTACTGGGTGATGTAGTCAGCGTCATGTCTTTGACGACTGCCTTACTTTCCCTACTTCCGCAACTGCGGTTTTAGTACCCAATTTTTAAAGGGACTGAGTGGGTCGTCCGAAAGTTGCCAGATTTGGGACTTAAACCCCGTACCGTGGCACTGCAGCCTGACGCCCTAATCGCTCGGCCATGCTGGCGATCCTTATTATATGTACTTTGTAAAAATATATTGTTAACTATTTGCTGATGCTTTTTGTTTACAGATTATTTATGTAAAATGTATGACAGGTATTCCAAAATACTTTGATAGAACAGTTTTTTAAAATAAATGGTAATGCACTTAAATTTAGATGTATCTACTTCAGGATAGTCGGAAGCTGATTACGAAGAGAAATACAACTCATCTTCCGATTCTGTGTCAGATTCTTCCAAACCCTCTCTCTCTATGAGTTACGGTCTTTCGCTGATTTGATTTTTTTTCGTAGATTTGTACCGGTCAGATCGCTTATTTGATCTACCCATCGCTTTGGTGAACGTCCTCGCAACCTTTTTTCCTTTATCTTGCCTTGAACTACTAGCTTTCCCAAGTTGTCATCACTGCTCCTAGTTATATGTCCAAAATATTGGAGTATGCGTCGTTGGACAATTGTTATCAGCCTTGTTATACCGATTTCTTCCAAGATAGATTGGTTGGTCCTGTGTTTTGTCCAGGGTATCCGCAGTCAGAGGCTACAGTAGCTGTGAGGTTGGCTAGATGATGCTGGATGCCTTCATTTTCATATTGTATTAAGATTTTCTTAAGTTGTTTGGTAGCCTGGTTTAGCGCTCCTTTGTCTCTATCTGACCGAATAGTTTGCCAGCGTTTTCGGAGGCGTCTTTTTTTCAGTAGTTTTTTCTTTTATAATTGAAGGACAGTTGTTGGTGTTAGGGTTATTCCTTATGTTGGGTGTGATTCCAATGCAGCTTGTTGGATTATGTTGGTAAAATCTAGTGTGGCTTCTTCGATGTCGTAATTAGTTTTTAGAGGTTTTTCAGATTTATTAAATTAGATAGACTGCTTCTAATGTAGTCCCGATCTGTCTTGGAGTTGTAGAGTGTGGGTCGTGCTTGAATGTGTGTTAAATCTGTATTAATTGTGACTATAAGAGAGGAATGGTCTGCGGTTAGTTCTAAGCAGAATTTAATTGTAAGTTGTCCAATGTTTAGGCCTTTTATAATGCAAAACTCGATTAAGTCCGGGATTTTTCGGTGGTCTATAGGCCAGTACGTAGGCTCACCAGAAGATAAATATTGCAGGTTATTTGCATGTATGGCAGCTAGTAATTCACGTCCATCGGTTCTTGTAATCCGAGAGCCCCAATCTTGATGCTTAGCATTAAAGTGGGCTGCTACAAAGTATCTATTTCTTAGACTTTGGAAGAAATCGGTGAAATCCTCTTGTTTAACCCTCCAGTACCCGTTCAAAATTCTAAGACATCAGCACCGGTCTCGCAGTCCGACACCCCTCTGCCACCTCCATAAAAATAATGAGATATCTTATGGCATTAGTTTCTTGTTCACTAACGTCTTTATAATCAGATATTTCCTGTTCAGTGTCACTGTTCATTTCCCTAGTTTCCAATAAATAGTAACATGGCCGCCGGTGATGACGTGGATGACACGGACGCGACGAAAAACGCGTTTAAATGTTGCAAAACCAAGAACACCAACAATGTAGTGTGTATAAATTGCGAACATATGGCACAGGTCGTGCCTAAAAAGAGAAAATCCGAATACAGTGAGTGAAAAAGATGCCAAAGTCAAGTGTTGTGAAATTTCAAACAGGTTAAGAGCTGAGCCAGAAGTAAACAACAAAAATTTACAAATCGAAAATGAGATGCTGAGAAAACTCATTCAAGAAAAACATGAAAAGTATGACCTTCTGTTGGAAAACAAAGCATTATTGGAGAAACACAACAGTTTATTAGAAGAGAAAATTCAAAGGTTAATGGAATCATCCAGCAATAACATGAGCAGAACATTCAGTCAAGTAACAATGCAGCCAAGGACAAGGTCCGCTATAAATAAAACTAGCAAGTCAGTAATTGATAGAGTAAATACAGATGGTGGCAAAACAACCGAAATATCACAAACATCTAAAGAAGAATTGGAAACTATTCGAAAAAGAAAGATGAATGACGTTATCAATTTAACCAAAGACAACCGTGGGACATCAAACGCAGGTGTACAGGAAGAGACTGAAGGCTTTCAAAAAATTCAGTATAAAAAAAGATATGTAAAGAAAAGACTAGGGACAGGAACTGTAACGGATGAAGACAAGAACAACGGTTTTACAGGAGCTGAACCAAAGGTATCGCTGTATGTGTATCGAGTAAAAAGACACGTTACAACGGAAATGGTAAAAATACATATTCAAAAAACAACCCAACTTCAATGTTGAAAGTGTAGAAGTGAAAGAATTACCCTCAAAAATAAATCAACTAAAAAGTTTTGTCGTAACCGCCCCGTTAGAACGCAAAGACGAAATGTATGAGCCTAGTTTTTGGCCTCCAAATGTGGGCATAAAGAGATTTAATTTTGCACTTTATGACAGAAACAAACAAGCAGGAGATTTTTTAGGGTAATTACAAAGGATAAGTTACAAGAACAGATTACAGGAACAGGTCAATCACACCAGAAAGTCAAGTCAATAAATGATAAGAAAAGTTGGTCAAATAGAAGTGATATCAGTTTAATACATCAAAATGTGCAGTCACTAGGCAATTCGATAGACAAAATTAACTTTTATCTTCAAGATCATAGTGAATGCAGAGTATTATGCATAACAGAACACTGGAAAACGGCAGATCAATTGGAACCATTGGCCATAAAAGACTTTAAATTAGCGTCAATGATATGCCGTGAAGAAGGAAAGCATGGAGGAGCAGCGGTATTTGTACGAGAAGGAGTGAAGTGGAAAAAAAGACAAAGTCTAACTAAAATGTCAGTGATAGGTCATTTTGAGTGTGCGGTAGTAGAATGTAGTATAAACAAAAATGATATGATTATAGCATCTATATATAGGCCACCTACAGGTAATATTGATATATTTTTTAATAAGTTAGAGCAGTTATTGTCAAACATTTTTCTAGAAGATAAGATCATAATTATAGGTGGTGATCTAAATATAGAGATGAAGGATCAAAACAAGACCAGGGGTGACTTGTTTTCATTAATAAATTCATTTAACATTTACGCAACAATTGATGATTATACTAGAATAACAAAAAACAGTAAAAGTGGGGTAGATAATATATTTACAAATGTTGATGTTTATGAATGTAGAGTAATCGAACCTCATGTGTCAGATCACTCAGCACAAAAAATCACTTTTAAAATTGAGAAGAGAACAGCTAATTTAAAAGAATATCGCAGATTCTTCAGTGAAAATGCTAAAAGAGATTTTGTGTGCCAGTTAAAGCAACAAGACTGGAGTGAGGTATACTCGTATGAGGTTGAAAAATCAAATGTAAATAAACAATGGCATGTGTTTTTGAGCCAATTTCTTGCTTTTTTTAATGAATGTTTTCCATTTAAATGTTGTAAAAATAAAGTAGGAAGGTCATTTTATAACACAGAACAAGCACAAGAATGTAAGAGTAGGTTAGACGTGCTACTTGTATTAAGTAGAAATAATATGGCATATAAGGCATTGTACAATGAAACAAAAAAAGAATATGACAAAATTTTGGAATGTTCACGATCAAAAACTTATGAAGATAAAGTTCGTAATTCAGATAACAAAGCGAAAACGATGTGGTCAATTTGCAAAGAGATCAATGGAAAATCTGCCAATAAAACAGATTGTCAGATTAAGGGTGAACCAGATGATATTGCACGAGAGTATAATTAGTATTTAATAGATTCCATTCCAAATTTATTGACAACCATTAAAGATGAACCTTTTTCTTGTCAAATAGAGGAAAACAATAAATCTATGTTTGTTAAACCGACAACATCAGAGGAAATTCTAAACATTATTAAAAACTTAAAAAATAAACACAGTCATGGGGAGGATGAAATACCACCAACAATTATAAAAACTTGTGCAAATGAGATAAAAGTGGTGCTCTCATACATTATTAATAATTCATTCAAATTTGGTATTTTTCCACAGCAATTAAAGTTGGCGGTCATAAAACCACTTTTTAAAGGAGCTGACCCAGAGCTCATGCAAAATTATAGGCCCATAAGCTTACTACCCAGTTTTTCAAAAATATTTGAAATAGCTATGTGCACAAGACTAATTCAGGTTGTAAATGAGTCGAAAATTTTCAATGATACTCAGCATGGCTATCTGAGAGGTAGATCTACACAGACGGCAGTCTTTCAGTTTACTCAAACCATTTTAAATTTTATAGAAAACAATAAATTAGCATTGGGACTATTTATAGATCTGTCAAAAGCATATGACTGTCTAGATAGAAATTATCTGGTTACAAAATTAAACAAGTATGGAGTTAGAGGGAATGCTATTCAATGGTTTGAATCATACCTCTCAGATCGCCAACAAAGAGTAGCAATAAGAAAGCATGGAAAAAATTTAAAGTCTACTGTTCAGAACAATACTGTCGGAGTTCCACAAGGGAGCATTGCTGGACCAATTCTCTTTATTCTGTTTATAAACGACCTGGATTTGGTGATTATTGATGCATTTAGTACAATAACAAATTTTGCAGATGAGACAAACTTTGTTTTGGGTTATGAAAACACTCAAGAACTTATCGATGAAACCAAAAACTTATTTTTAAGAGCCAAAAAGTGGTTTGAAAGCAATAAGTTAATTATGAATAAAGAAAAAACTAAAACTGTAATTTTTAGAACCAACCGATCTACAAAAGAGCTACCAAATAAAATAGAAATTGATGATGAAGAGATAGAAGTAGCGGGTTATACAAAGTTTTTGGGTATAATGGTTGATGAGTTCTTGAGATGGTCTCCTCATATAAATCACTTATCAAAAAAATTAAATAAAACCTGTTTTTCCATAAGAACCATTAGTAAATATATGAATGAGAAAACTTTGAAAATCTTATATCATGCGAATGTTGAATCAAGTGTTAGATATGGAATAATATTTTGGGGATGTAGTTCAGCAATGGAAAAAAATTTTGTAATTCAAAAACGAATAATTAGAATAATTTATAAAATGGGTTTTAGAGATTCGTGTAGGGGGTGTTCAAATCCAAAGGTCTACTAACAGTTTTTGGTATTTATATATTCGAATGTTTGATGTTCCTCTTTAGAAATAAGCAAACATTTGCAGCAAATAATACAAATCATAATTACAATACAAGAACGTTAGATATTTACTATCCGAAACATAGACTTCGGATGACAGAAAAAAATCCATCATATATGAGCATAAAATTTTTTAATAAACTGCCATACACTATACAAAGTGTGGAAAGTCAAAACTTGTTTAAACTGAAAGTAAAACAACTGTTATTAATGCTAGAACCGTACTCGGTAAGTGAATATTTCGAAAGAGTGTAAATATTTGTTTTTCCTACAAGTTGTTAATGTATGTAATGTATTTTATGACGTCATTTCATTTTGTGTTTTGTGATACTGCTGCAAGTGTGTATTGTAAATGTATAATTTGAAATAAAGAAGTATTATTACTATTATTACTAAATTATCTTCGTCAGACGATGGCACATCATCAGAAAACACGTTGTCGACATCCTCCTCCGCTATTATATCTCGCATCGTCTGTTCTAGTCGCGCCTGTTCTTTCGCATAAAATCTGCCATGTCTGTAATAATGTTTTAGTATAACAGTGTTACTAAAAATGCAGAAAGGTAAAAATAAAAACAACTCGGGTACCCGCTTCGGTCTCTGAAACCGAAATTATAAATAACTTTTATTTTATCCTATTATGTTATTATAACAATAACTCCTTAGCAACAAGTTGCGTTAAGATGCATTTAACAGCACTAGTGTTGTTAAGAAAAATAACATAACGATACTTTATTAGCATTTAATCACATGTTGACAGCACTGAAGTGTATTGTCAGTCTATGTTAAATTCGATATTAGTAGGTTAGGTTTTGTTTGTTATTTGACACAAACTGACGCAAAACGTAACCTGAAAATCTCAAATTTAACATAACCTGACAGTGCTACCAACAATACAGTATTGAGTTTTTATCTAACTAGTGATACCACCACTCGCTGTTGTAAGTGTCATTAATAACCATTTTTCCTATTTTCTAATAAGATTAGTATTTTAGGATAAAATAAACCGTGTTACGATATACGTAACGTTATCTGCTTTCTACATTACTCGAGAATTTTAAAGAACTTGCTCCTAACGTCGCTCGTTCATTCAAACTATTCTCTCGTAATGTAAAAAGCTTGATAACGTTACTTGTATCGTAAATTACTATTAAACCACTGCACGCACGAACTCAAAACTGCATACGGATCTTCAATGGCAATATATAGGAAGGTAGATAAATGGGTTGTGAACTAACGCTAGCACATTAAATAATATACTGCATCATGTGTTTGCTCGGTCTCACAGACCGTAAACGGGTACTGAAGGGTTAACTGAATATTTGGGGGGTTTATAAATGGCGGCGATTTTTAGTGTGACTGTATTGTCTTCGACTAAGATAGTAGTGGCCTGCAGATGATTTTTTTGGTATTTATCTAATTCGTGGTGTTTTATGTTAGATTTTATTATAACGGCAGTTCCTCCATGGGCAGTTCCGTCAGGATGGTTCGTATTATATATATTGTATTTTGGAAATTTGATGTAACTTTTGCTAGTAAAATGGGTTTCAGAGATAAGAAGTATATCAATTTGATTATTTTCTAGGAATAGTTTGATCTCCTGTGAATGTTGGCATAACCCATTGGCGTTCTAAATAGCTATCTTTAATAGTTGAGCCATTATGCCATTTTGCTTATTAATGTTGTTAGGAGATTCATAATAGTCCTCATTTGCGTGATTAGCTTTTTCATCATGGACTTTAGTTCTTCCATATCATTTGTCTGTTGGTTTTGATGTGCGATGTGTGGTTGTGGAGTTATGTTGGATGTCAGGTTTTGTGAGAACTGTGGAGGTTGCATGTTTTGTCTTGTTTGTTCTGCTTATGTAACCCCAGGGACTCAATATGTTTGGGTAGGTGTACGCTTAGACATTGGGACTTTGCGCCTTAGTTTAGGAAATAGTTTCTCTTGTAGTTGCCGGTGTATTATACATCCTCTATAATTGGCAGGGTGATTTCCACCACAGTTTACACATTTAACCTGATCGTCTCTAGTTTTTCTTGGGCATTCTTTGGTGGAATGCGAATCTGTATATTTCACACATCTGACAATTTGCTTACAATAGTTTTTTGTGTGTCCATAATTTTGGCATTTGACGCATAGCGGAATTGTTCTTTTTGCATGACTATACTCGTGTTCATGAATAAGCTTGTTTTGTAAATTTCTTTATTGTTATCATTAGGTTTCAGTTCTATTATGAACATTGGGAGTGAGGTTTTAATTGTGGGTTGTTTTATATTCCATATATTAGTTACCTGGTGACCAAGTGCCTCAAGATTCTCTTTGATTGCTACCGTGTCTGTTGAGTGATGCATGTTTTTCATGACTACTTTAAAAGTTCTCTCTTGTTTTGGTTTATGTGTGGAACGTTAACGATAATACATACATAAATCAAAATTTTCACTAAAAGAAATCAATTCATTTCTTGCTTTAGAGATGATTAAATAGTCAATATTAGAGTCAGCCAACAGTACTAAACTATCAAAAGATACATTAATTTCGCCAATTATTTTATAAAATTCTGTCAATAATTCGTTGTGAAATTTTTATGTGGATTATAACTCCAACTATAAGAGAATTTTTTAAAATTTTTATATTATTTATCCATAACTGATCAACATTCGAACTGCCCTTAATTATACTGTACCACTCCATTCGCACGCGTCGGTCTATCCGATCTGATAAAATCTATTTTTATTACGTTGTTGGTTATATAAGGTTTTAACCAAGTTTCAGGCACGGCAACTACATCGTAATCAAAAAGTGTTACTATATCACTAAAATTTTCAATTTTGTTAAACAAAGAGCTAATATTTAGATGTGCCAATAGAAAGTCACCTGTAGCATAAAATGACAAGAATAAATCAACAAAAGAGCAAAATAAAATTCGTAGAATTAACAGAAGTGCAGTTTGCGCTCACGCCCATTAGCAAAACATATAATTGTAATGTAGCTGTATGGTATCGGAATTTTGAATTTTAATACTTATTTTAAATTATTGATCAAAAGTTGCTACATTTAGTTTCAAACTGGTTACCTCGGGTAAAGCTCAAATGTCCATGGGTTCGTTGTACTCAAATGTATAATTACAAAGATAACAATGTAAACAAAAGTAACTGGTATAATGTTTTTAGATATATACAAAGTAATTCGTAATTAAGAACATATTATGTACATAAATATAAAATAAAACTCCTTCTGGTCCCTTGTATTACGTGTCCCGGACCGGACCGCAACCCAAATAGCACCATAGTTTGGCTCTGTTGCTGCGCCTGGACCCTCTTAAAGGAAGTTAGAATGAAGTAGAACTAAGTGCACGTCGGTTTGAATGAGGTAACTTCGCCAAACTTAAAGCGGATCTCAAACAGGCTATATTTATGCCATCAATAAGATGGCGTTGGGTTGTTATGATTTTACGGACGGATAAATTGAATAAAGTGTTTTACGGTGTCCGTGATGTTTACTGGGAGTGCATAAAGCCTGGCTGGACGTGAGACGTTCTTTGTGGATAAGTTAGGACCATTCGAAATAATATAAACTGGATTTTTCACCTTTTACAAAGTCCGGCTCTTTGCCTCACGGCAGGCGGACCAATTTGCTTGCCTACGTCTGGGCAGCTAGATTATGCCAACCTGGAGATCTTTCCTAGTATGTAGGTAAGTCGGGTTTAAGGTTAAATTTATGAAAAAGTTATGATAATAATGACCTGGGGAAGTCGTCTGGTGCCAGAATAAAACGGGGTTTTTAGCAAGATCGGAGCCGACCGGTGCTAGCGGGTCAGGGGAGATCAGGAAAGCGGGGCCAGGCCCTGGAGAAGACCTGGTGATCAGGAGCGGGTTCATGTCTCAAGACTCAGGTATCAAATGTCGTTAATAATAATAATAATAATAATAATAATAATAATAAATGCCTTTATTAATATAATATGTACATGAAAACAATTAAAATATATGTACAATATTTTGGGCGAAGTTCAGTTCACAGTAGAATTACTGTGAACTGCTCTTCCACTTAACCCAATTCGAAGAAATTGGCATTTTAAAAAAAATATATATAAATGCAAGTAATGATTAAAGAAACATAGACGAGACTGAACCACCGCACCCGAACTTAAACTGAAAATGTGACTGACAAACGGAGTGTATATAAAGTGAGATATAAAGGAAATAATTGACTGTAATATCTAAGAATTCTGCTTAGCTATCAAGTAACGCTTGAGCCGATCGCCGAAACGTGGTAATGGCAACGTTCTAAACTCTAAGGGTAATTGATTATAATATTTTGCTATACAATATGAAAAGCTACGCTTTCCTAGTTGAGTATGATGAGTAGGGACAGTTATATTACCCCTAAAGCGTAAATTTAAGTTGTGTTAACTAGCTTCGGATTCTCCTTTTATATGCTTCAGCCACCTCGTTATCGAAACATTTCTAGAGGTGGTTGAAGACGAAACTGCGTAGCGTAGCTGTTTACACTACGTCCTCGCATAGTGGCTAAAATTGCCTTATCGAAAATCCGAACGCTATGGAGACGCAGGCAAAAATTTTAACAGGAATTAGTGCCATTCAAATTTCTAGCATAATATTTGTGCCTTAGGTTTGATAACGTTACATAATTAGTTATAAACCAAGATATGTTTCTACTAAAACTTACATTAAATAAATACATTTTATGAATAGTAAATGTAAATGATTCATTTAATAAATTTTTGGATAAAACAAAAGTATGTATTGTAAATTAAGAAAGTAAACAAAACGTTATTAAGCTACTAAAAACACAAACAAGCAAAACAGATAATTATTGATAACTTAAAAGAAAGATGATTAGAAAAAACTTTATCAGATAATGACAGCGACATTGGGCAGCGCCGTAACTAGACAACATTTTACTGTAGGCAAGTTAACATTTTTGCGCCCCTTAGTATGCTAACAATAGGGGTTAACAAAATATATCTTTTCATATGCCTAGACTAAATTGAGTGACAACTGCTTTTAGAGCCCATGCTTTGAATGACCAGCTTGTCTCATTAAATAATTTTAATGTTAATTTTAAACAACTTTTAGCTTACCCCATCTTTGAATAGTTCAAAAAAGGTGACTGTGTAAGAGTTTTCTGTGGCACTATGCAACACTACTAAATTTAAACTGTGTGCTGAACATGGGATAAACCTTGCTGTAGGGTTTTATTCTAGTAGTCTAGCCTAAACACCCTGATATTATTCTTGTTGACATCGAATTTCGGCTTAAACCGCGTAGTATTTGTGTATAAACATCCAGCATTTTCTGGCTTAATGTGCCTTGCACTTTCTGAACTCAAGCAAGAATCCACACGATGACCATTCCCTTTGGTGGCTCGTGTTGTTTGAGTACCTTGAGAACGAGGATACTTAGGCAGATTAGGTTGTGTTGCTGTTTGTATATCCACATTCACTAGCGTTTTGCAAGAGCTTGCACCTTGCATCATCAAAGTTAAAGTCACGTTAAAACTGAAGGTCGGTTTGGGGCTATTTATAGTCCTCTGTGTCAGGTGCACGGAGTGACGTAACGCTGATTGGTCATTCAAGTGCAGCGTAATCCGTGTGGCGTGGCCGTATGACGCACAGCGGTTGTAATGCTTTAGATCGTCTATCACAGGAGTTCACGTTTTACTAAGCTTATAACCATAATTCCTGTCTATATTATTTGGATGTTTTCTATTTCTATGGCTTCACGTATCACTGAAGTAGTGAGGTATTCTGGCAAGTTCTCTGGCGTGCTCAAATTCTAAAGTGTGCCCATTTGTAAATGTATGCTCAGCTACGGCTGATTCTGTAATGCTTTTGTGTTTGCAATCGCCTTTATGTTCTTGAAGTTTTAGATCAACGGAACGCCCAGTCTGTCCAATGTCGAGCCGCAAGAATAAGGAATGCGATATACGCAAGCGGTTTTTAAACTTGGAATTTTTTTTTACTGATCTGAAGCCGTTACCCTGATGCACCCTGAGATTGCCCAGCCATGTTAGCACCGTTGTCGTAGGCCTGGCCTCTAATATTTTGAATATCGGGATCCAAGAGTGCTAATTCTTGCTCAAGAATATTAGTTAAAGCGCAACTGTTTTTCTCTTGTGCGATGCCAAGAGTTGTATCTAAAAGAACAGAAAAATATTTGGCAAATTTTATTTCTGACAAAATTTGCTCTTTCGCGGCCATTCCAACTATTTCAATAAGTTCGTTTTGAATTTTGGGTGAGAAGTATTTTGCAGACCTATTTTATGTGATGTTTAAAGATTGGATCATACTGGCTGATCAACTCCATTGTCTGTAAAAACTTTCCGGAATTTGGGTGCCCCATTTTTTCTACGGATCCTCGCAAAGCCTCATTGTTTTTTACACAAAATAAAGTTGTAGGCAAGATGCATTTCAAAATATGTTTCCATTTCTCAGTTTCGGAAATAATCATTGTTTATCAGTTAAAGTGTTTTTTGTTTACATTAATTTCAAATGTTTTTAAGTCAACAACGGACGGGAAGCGGAATTCTCGTGAAATGTTGTTCTGGCGCCCATGTGATGTCTCTAAATCCTATTTCCGGCATAGAGAATTGTTTGTTTGCTAGCCCAAACAAGAGACAAGGAAAACAATAAGCTGGATTGCGTTCTACACAGTAAAAAATACAATTCCTATGAAGACTGTCGCCATTTGGTAAGACCTTGTAGAATTATTTTTTTATAAAGGTGTCTATTGTTTGTCATAGGATAGTACTTTAAATTATCTCCACGTACAGGCCCTTTTTGTACCAACAGTTCAATAAGGTCTTTGTTTTTCTTCCATTTTACGAGATTGTTATAGTTAATCAAGAATTTACCTGCCGCTGCGTCAAGATTAACTGATTCGTCTCGACTGTTTGTTGGCTCTTCATTTTTGATTTGAAGAAGATGGTCCTTCTCTTTGGTCACTCTTAACAAACTTTTTCAAAAATAAAGCGCAGCGCACACTATCGTTTAACTTTTTCTCCCTTCTTTTTTTGTTTGCGGTCCTGGAGAGCTCATTTTAGCTTGAAACGACATATATCAAATTAAATTAAGTTAACAAAGCATTTGGGCAAAATTAGACGAATCTAATCAATGCAATGATATATTAATATATGTAGGTTGACCAAATGCGAATTGGCAATAAGGCAATAAAGTTTTATACTCGCAGCTACAGTCTCACAGTCTTTTAGTAATCATTCTAATGCGTTAATTGATATTGATACTATACGTGCAAACTATAAAAATATATACCACCTGTGGGGTGTACGGTGCGCTCATACGCCGTGTGGTCGCTGGTCGAGACGTATAACATTCCCTTTGCAAGTTGTGCAAGAGGAGGGAATGCATCAACCAGATTGAGTGCAATTTGCAGATTTCTATTAGCATTATTTATGGAAAAATTGTCAATATTAGAAATTTAATTGGCTGTAAAATTGTCCACTTTTTAATTTAAAAAAAAATTATTATTATTATTATTTTTCAATGCCATTTTGCCGCCCTTTGCCGCTTGCGCCTGTAGGCGGGGGCCTACTCGGCCTATACCTACACTTGCGTGCATAGAAATCGGCCCACTGTAAACTTTTGACTTTAACTATATTTTTTTTAGAAAGTATTCATCAGATCAAAAAAATATATACGCTGTTTGAAAGACAATTTAATATGCTTTAATATGAGTTAACATTTATTAAAATCTATGTCGGCTTCTTAGGCTTAACATAGTGAAATTAATACATGAAACAAATTATTTTTTTTTATTTCGAAAAGAAGTATGGTTATTGACAATTATCTAACTTAACACGTAATTTTTAATAATGGGTATG
>CALNHX010008070.1:0-65421 GCA_940337035.1 Agriotes lineatus
TACTTACGATACTGCACTAACCAAAGATGCTGATCCATGTACAAATAGCATATTTGGAGATGATGTGGAAAAATCTGAAGCAGCTGTAGTAGTAATGTCGAGCAAATACCTGAAGTGAAGCTCAAATAGAAACATCAGATGATAAAGTGTGTGAAATGGATGTAGCTCAAGAAGATTCCGTTACAAGTATAAATATACCTGACAGTAATGAAATAAGTTTGAATCTCGAGGACCTACCTGTGCAAATTAATTTAGATCAAAATCTGGCGGTTTTGGAGCAACCTTTGGAAAATCCTGCAGAATTATTGGATGAATTGGTGGAAAGTGCAAATATTCCAGATGATAGTAGTACATGTGTTGAAGATTTACTGGATAGTGGAAAAGATTTATCAAACAACCTTGATAGTGAAATAGTTACACCGAGTATCATTGAAGATGAAGCAAAACTGCAAGCAGCTATACCAGAGGTAACACAGTCTGTTGAAGACGATCAAATAAGAAACATTTCATCAGAGGTAACACAGTCTGTTCAAGACGATCAAATAAGAAACATTTCATCAGAAGTAACACAGTTTGTTGAAGACGATCAAATAAGAAACATTTCACCAGAAGTAACACAGTCTGTTGAAGACATCAAATGAGAAACACTTCATCAGAGGTAACACCGTCTGTTGAAACAAGATCAACCAAGATTACCCGAAATTAGTGAACCTAGTATTGAGGATGTGACATCGGTAGAAGAAATAAAAGGAGCTGAGATTTAGCAGCATTACCGGAAACGGTAAAAGCTGAAGACGAAGAACAGAAAGACCAAAGCAAGAAGTGCACTAAAGCTACCGGAAGGGAACGAACAAGAAGGTAAAAATGAATCAGAATCGGAACAACCTAAAGAACAAGAAATTTTATCAGAAATGGAACAGTCTGAAGATGTGGAAGAAGTTGCTGCTTTGCCAGAAATAGTAAAAAAATCTAATTTAATATGGAAGATGTTAGTATGAACATGGATGATAATGCCTCTGCAGACGTTTTGCCAATTCAAGCCGACGAGGAGCCTGAAGAACTGAAGACTACAGAACTGGTGCAGCCACTGACGGTAGAAGTTGAAGATCCTGCTATAACAGCAGTAGCTACTGAAGTACAAAAAGCAAATAAAGTTGAAGAAGTGGAACCAATGGAAGTTGCAGAAGTAGTAGAGGCAGATATTCCCACAAACAAAGCGCAAGCAGAGGGCGATAATGAAAACCACATCAACAGGGCACCGTTAAAAATGACTATAGCCAAGCACAAATCAGAAAACGTACATTCCATTTTAAAAATTTACGATCCTAACGAGGTCCACCCAAGTGACGAACAACATATTCCAAAATTGGTAATTAAGTCGACTCCTTCATCTACGACTGATCCAGAAGAATCGACAACGCCTGAAGAACCAGTCATTCCTAAGATAACTATTAAACCTGTACTGACGCCACCTGAATCTCAGCACAGTCCAAAGTTGACTATCAAACCTATAAAGCTGCCAGCTAAGCAAGATGTGGATACTCCTAGATCAAAATCGACGAGTGTACAGGAAGTCCTAGGATAACTATTAAACCTGTCATTAAGCCTGAAACGCTAAGTCCATTGAAGGTCACATTACGACCATATCCTCGGTGTGAAGATATGCCGAGCAGCCCCAAGTTGAATATCAAACCCATTGTAAAGCCATCAGAAGATGAATCTCATCATAGTCCAAAAATCACTATTAAACCCATCATAAAACCACCAGATGAGGTACCGACTCATGCAGAGGAGAGGCACAGCCCGAGAATTACCAAAAACCAATCATAAAGGCCCACGGAGGAATTTACAAAAAAGCGACGAGAGTGTACAAAGTCCTCGAATCACAATTAAACCAATTATTAAACAAGAGCGCGAAGAAAGTGACGATTCACAATCGCCGCCAATGCAGCAACCGTTTAAGTTGAATATTAAGCCAGTGGTGAGACCTGCAGAGTCAAGTTTAAGTCAAAAATTACATAAAGCCCATCGTGAAGCCGCCTGAAGTGAAAAGTGAGCCCGTAGAGCTAATAGATTTGAAGAACAAATTAAACAGGAGAGAATAGTGTTGAAAATTGCAAAAAATACCAAAAAAGCTTCTTCGGGAAACGAAAAATTGAAAAAGATCAAGGTTAAGCTGTCCAAAGAGGGCGGCACTGCTCACATCGTGTCTGCAGCTTCTCTCAAACGGTCAGCTTCAGACGACATTGAGCACGAATCGAAATACTTCAAGGCGGAATCGACCTCAGACTTGACAATTAGTTTGGTTTCGAATACAACAAGCACAACCACTCTACCGACGTAACAATCACGCGAGTTGATAATAGTAGTATAAAAACTGAGTTTAAACAAGAAGATTCAAGTAGCAATGACACTAATGCAGCAGTTAGCATTGAAAGTTTACATCGGAATGTGTCCTCGTCCGTCAGCATGGAGGAACTTCCGATCCTTTAGCAGACATTCCGTGTTTGAAATTACTTTGGAAACCGCAGCTGCCATGAATACCGCCAGTAAAGCCACAGCAGCCGCAGCCAGTGGTGCCGGTTAGTAGCATTTTTTAATCTTAGCAACTCACTGTCTCTCCTTTAAAAATCTTGCAGCTGCACCACCGGCTCCTCGAAAGCGGGGCAGGCCGCGAAAGGTGCCCCTAGAAGTTCGGGAGGATTTCAAGGACCCCAAGGAAGAAGAACCAGTTCCAGTGCGGGAGTCGACCAGGCCGAAACGCAGCTGCCGAGGAACGTCGGCGAGGGCGACTCTGGCATCAAACCGAGGAAGCCGAGGGCTCCCCGAGGTGGAGGAAAACGAACCGTTTCTACAACGGGCAACGTCTGCTAGAAAGAGCAAGGTCTGTCGGTTTGAATGAGTGTAAATTTCGCGGAATAGTTTTATGACGTGTCCTTTTTCCGAGTTGGTGGGACGTGGAACTATGATATGGTGAGGCTGATCTTTATAATTGTTTAAATTCATAATGAGCGCTGATGCTCTGAAGCTTTTTGTTAATTTATGACTTAAGTTAAACCTAGAATAAATAGCTATATATAAATATATATGAGTTGAGATCTGTTCTAAAAATTTAGAATTGTGTTGTAATATTTATTTTGTTTGATGAGTATTATAAATTTATAGCTTCCGGCGTGCTTTGGTCGTAATTAAGCATGCAGGGGTAGGTCGAACTATGAAATTGTATTAATATATTAAGGGCTCTGTAAGAGCCAATTATTTTTCATCTTTATTTTTTTAACGCCAATAAACCTTATATAAAATTAAATGGCATATTATTTCCCATAATCTAACACAAATTTTGCTTTCATTTGCATCTCAAATAGACATGAGGAATCTTAACCTAGTCGTAGTAGACAACACAGAATGGTGTTATTTGATAAACATAATGGAAAACAAAACAGTAACTAATTGTAACAGCAATAGTTGCCGAATTAAATAATTCTACACTGTTTCTTTTATTTAAAAATATCATTTACAGATTTCTGATTTCAAGTCTAGGAGTTAACCAGTATTTAGCAAATAACTTTTCTGTGAATTATGTTAAATATTAGTTGATGAGTGATTTGAACAAATATCGTAACTATTAATGAATTCAAAATTGTATTTCATATTCTAAACCCAAGCTAATGTATTCTGTGTTTTAAATAATAAATAAAATTGTCTACATTCATTTAATGGTAATTTTCTCGTTCCTGTAGCAGTGAAAATAATATAACAGATTCAATACACGTTAAATATTTTTTAAATGTAAGCGTGGAGAGATATATTCACACGTCTTTACTTGCAATTTCAAGTATTCATAAACTTGCAAATCTACTGGTTTTGTGCACTTGAGTGAGAGAATTTGTAAGAGCATTAATAGGAAATAATGTGTCGGTTTAATGTGTGGAATATAAAACTTCAAGCGACATGAAGATTTCAGTGAGTTTCCATTTGTTTTAAATTTGCGTGAGTATGAGTAGGGCAGTATCTAAATACAACGCAACATAATTTTCTGTAAAACAATTGCACTACACCTTTTTCAATTGTAATTTCAGATTAGTAATTGTCATTCAGAAACCAAGCGATGACTTTCACGTAAATTTACTATATCGATACATACATAAAATGACGTGAATTCTTGGATGGAAAATTTTAGTGATTTATTTTAAACTAACTTCGGTGTTTCCAAGAATAGTTCGACACTCAGCATCACTCCGTTTCGCTAGTACAATGAACTGTTGTGAACCAGTTCGTTATAAAAAAAAAAAACTTTTTGCTCAAAAGTTGATGTTGCCTTCATTTTCGGAGGACCTATCGTATGAAAACGATTCAAGACTTCAGGAAGGTTCCTGGCGACCAGAATTGTGTACACATACGAACATACGTACACCGCACAGCACGTTGAGGCACCCCACAATACGAGGGAGGGATCTAGTGGCTGGGTCTTCACCAAAAGATCCGCACAGCCGAGTCGGAGATTTTGGTATACTGGGTTCATTAGTCGGTTGGCACGAATTTTAGAGATATTTGACTCAGAGTGGTTTTCGATATGAGGGAATTTCAATACTTCGTACACTTCGTGTCGAAGTAATTAAAATCAACCTGTCCAACGATTTTTATAAATATGAAATTTGTGGCAACCTTCACACATCTTCTAATTCGTTTTTTCATTGCTGAAGATTTGTGATCTTATTAACAGGTATTTGTTAATTGATCGACATTAGCTGCGGTTTTGTATTCTTAAAACCTCTTGTAATGATGTATTGGTTAATTTCGTCACCTGATCAATCCATCGTGATGGAGATCACCCTTGTGGCTGTCTGTCCTCAACTTTACCCTGGACAATGAATTTTCTTCATCTTTACGTGTTATGTGGCCAAAATAATTTGTCCTCTGCATTCTTTCGATAATCTATCCGATATCTGAAGTATAGACGGGTTTGTTCTCTACACCTTTACACGCATCCTGTATACATATGTTAAAAATTAGAGCTTTACCTTTACTTCTTATGTAGTAATATTTCATAAGATCGTTTTTTTAATTCTGACTTGATAGTTTTTGTATTATAATTGAAGCTTTGTGAATATCAATTAATGCTTTCTGAACAACAATCTACGGATCTGAATTACAATTTACTAATCTGAATTGCCAGTTACACTCTCTGAATACAATTTACACGTTCTGAATTAGAATCTAAAATATGAATTACGTTTTGTAATGCTTTCTGAATTACAATTTACAATTTCTGAATTACAATTCAATAATCTGAATTACAGTTCACTATTCTAAATTACAATTTTACACTTTATGAATTACAATTTATTAATCTGAATTACAAGTTACTTTTATAAATTGCAATTTGCTAATCTGAATTACATTGACACTTTCTGAATTACAATTTACACGTTCTGAATTAGAATCTACAAATCTGAATTACGTTTGATGCTTTCTGAATTAGAATCTACTAATCTGAATTACATTTAACACCTGAATTACAGTTCACTATTCTAAATTACAATTTACACTTTCTGAATTACAATCTACTTAAGTTTGATTCCTTCTGAATTACAAGTTACACTTTCTTATTACAAATTACGAATCTGACACTCTTAATTATAATTTATTAACCTGAATTACAAGTTAACTTTATAAATTACAATTTGCTAATCTGAATACATTTGACACTTTCTGAATTAGAATCTACAAATCTGAATTATGTTTGATGCTTTCTGAATTAGAATCTACTAATCTGAATTACATTTAACACCTGAATTATAATTCACTATTCTACATTACAATTTACACTTTCTGAATTACAAGTTACACTTTCTGAATTACATTTGACACTCTAATTACAATTTATTAATTGGAATTACCAGCTACACTTCCTGAATTACAATTTCTGAATTACAGTTCACTTATCTGAATAACAATTTACTCTTTCTGAATTAAAAGTTGCACTTTCTAAATTATGAATCTAAATTACATTGGACACTCTTAATTACAATTATTAATTTGAATTATAAGCTACACTTCCTGAATTACAATTTACACTTTCTGAATTAGAATCTACTAATCTGAATTATATTTGATGCCGTCTGAATTACAATTTATTAACCTGAATTACAAGTTACACTTTCTGAATTACAATTTACTAATCTGAATTACATTTGACGATTTATTATTCGGAATTACAAGCTACACTTCCTGAATTACAATTTCTGAATTACAGTTCACTAATCTGAATAATAATTTACACTTTCTGAATTATAATGTACTAATCTGAAATACATTTGATTCTTTATGAATTACAATTTATTAATCTGAATTACAAGTTACACTTTCTGAATTACGAATTTGAATTACATTTGACACTCTTAATTACAATTTATTAATCTGAATTACAAGCTACACTTTCTGAATTACAATTTACAAGTTTTGAATTACAATTTACACTTTCTGAATTACGAATCTGAATTACAGTTGACACTCTTAATTACGATTTATTAATCGGAATTACCAGCCTACACTTTCCGAATTACAATTTCTGAATTACAGTTCACTTATCTGAATAACAATTTACAACTTTCTGAATATAATTTACTAATCTGATTTACATTTGATGCTTTATGAATTACAATTTATTAATCTGAATTAAAAGTTGCACTTTCTAAATTATGAATCTAAATTGCATTTGACGCTCTTAATTACAATTTATTAATCTGAATTGCAAGCTACACTTCCTGAATTACAATTTACACTTTCTGAATTAGAATCTACTAATCTGAATTACATTTGATGCCTTCTGAACTACAATTTATTAATCTGAATTACAAGTTAGATCTGAATTACATTTGATGCCTACTGAATTCTAATGTATTAATCTGAATTACAGTTTACATTTTCTGAATTAGAATCTACTAACCTGAATTACTTTTGATGCTTTCTGAATTACAATTTATTAACTGAATTACAAGTTACACTTTCTGAATTACAATTTACTAATCTGAATTACATTTGACGATTTATTATTCGGAATTACAAGCTACACTTCCTGAATTTCAATTTCTGAATTACAGTTCACTAATCTGAATAATAATTTACACTTTCTGAATTATAATGTACTAAGCTGAAATACATTTGATTCTTTATGAATTACAATTTAGTAATCTGAATTACAAGTTACACTTTCTGAATTACGAATTTGAATTACATTTGACACTCTTAATTACAATTTATTAATCTGAATTACAAGCTACACTTTCTGAATTACAATTTACAAGTTTTGAATTACAATTTACACTTTCTGAATTACGAATCTGAATTACAGTTGACACTCTTAATTACGATTTATTAATCGGAATTACCAGCTACACTTCCTGAATTAAAATTTCTGAATTACAGTTCACTTATCTGAATAACAATTTACACTTTCTGAATTATAATTTACTAATTTGATTTACATTTGATGCTTTATGAATTACAATTTATTAATCTGAATTAAAAGTTGCACTTTCTAAATTATGAATCTAAATTGCATTTGACACTCTTAATTACAATTTATTAATCTGAATTGCAAGCTTCACTTCGTGAATTACAATTTACACTTTCTGAATTAGAATCTACTAATCTGAATTACATTTGATGCCTTCTGAATTACAATTTATTAATCTGAATTACAAGTTAGATCTGTATTACATTTGATGCCTACTGAATTCTAACGCGCGAAATGTTAAATGCGGCATGCGCGGCGGGCTACAGCTAGTATTTTAATATAACACAAAATTCAAACTATAAAGAACACAATATTTCGTTTAGCCATGAACACCACGTCCTACATACAGTGGTACTTATACTACGAGCTGAATTTAGAATAAACTAAATCCGGTAAAGCACAACCCAAAACACAAAACTAAACATTCAGCATTCAGTAATAAAAACGATAACGAAACGACTTCAAGCGATTTCATATTCCGAACCATCATGAAATAATACCTAATACCACGCATGACCTTAACGGTACCTACTATTTTAGGAGAACCCCCAAATCATATGTCTGTACTTGTTATTCAGCAAACGAAAAATAACACATAATTTCATTTTTGGAGGTGGAGATTAACGTCGTGCTATAATTTTTACATTTAATTTTTTTATTTTTCGGGAAATAATGGTATCATATGGTATGAAACTGTAAATGATATTATATTTTAGATAAATTATTTTTGATGGTATCCAGCTTGAAATTATGGTATGTCTGGCAACACTGGACGTTAGTCACTGCGCAAACGAAATCCCTCTACCCACCGTTACTGATTACTTGTCAGTTAAAATATAACCAAACTTTGTATGTTTGACAACTTTCCACATATTGCCAATTCATCAAATATGAGCACAGCGCCTTCCATGACCTACCTTGAGAGTCAATCTAGTTTCTGTAACCTGTACTATTTAACTTTTTCATTTAAATTGCGCTAAAATTTCAATTTTTGTAGGTATTATGAAAAATATTCAACGACATACGGCCGTTATTGCATCTAACGTTCTTATGTCGTTAATAACTATGGTTGCATAATGAGCCGATGCCAAAACATATTTTTTTCACTGATTAGGTGATGGTAATGGTTTTTTACTGTGCAGGAGTCACTTTCTCTTCTTTTTGCTTTTTATGTCTTCAAATCTGCATTTTTTTTTGTTCTCTGGAGCATGCTTGGGGTAGTTTTGCTTTTTTAGCAATATCTTTGCCTGACATTCCTCGATTTTTTTAATGGTTTTGGTGATTTTTTGGCGAGTTTCAGGATCACGAGTTTTGCTTTTTAAACTTGATCCCTGCTTTCAAGTAGAAAGTTTAAAACTCGACCAGCCATGCTTCACGGAGTTTTCAACTTCTTTGCTATAAAATGCCTGGGCCGTTGAGGATATTAATGTCATTTGTCAACTACCTTTTTGCAGAACTTTTATTAAGACATATTGACACGCATATGGCAATATTTATTGACACACAACGAAACCTGTCAAAATTGTATAGATTCACGCTTCTTTTCTACACAAAATTCAAGCCTGTAGTGCAGCAGATCTTACGTTTTGATTGGCGATCCAAAATGTAAAAATTATTGCAGCCCGCGACCCTAGTTGATTTATGCTGACATACAAAATAACAGACTGATAATAGCAATACTACATTGCAATATTGAAAGGGAAAATTGTACACGGCACTGGACACTACTTTCCATGTAAAGTATTTGGAGAAGATAAATAGATAGATCGAGCTATGGCAGGCACATTTTGTGTGACTATTGGTCAATTATAGTTATTAAGGTACTAAGGGCATTATGAGTAAAATAAGAGCCCAAGATTGTTAGTGTACTAACCAAGGGCCTTTGGCCCGAGGTGTGTACAACAATCGCGGGCTCTTAGCTCATAATGCCCGTGGTGCCTTCAAGGTTTTATGTCCTACCAATTTTCTTACCTAATTCATATTCATATTCAATTCATATAATTACTATGATATAGTATTTAAGATTGATCTAGTTAGCTGATCTAAGTTAGATTTGTGACATTAGCTAAGCTGTCATTAATTTTCATTGTGATAGTGGTGCATATCCATGGAAACAAATACTGTTAATTTTTCATAATAACCCTAGTGTTCTTATGAAGAAAATAATTGCCCTGGAGCGTTATTTTGTATCTAAGATACCTTAAAATAGAGTCATTAATTTCAATTAATGTACTGGTAGGACATAAATATATCAATTATTACATTTATGCCCTACCAGTACATTAATTAAAATTAATGACTCTATTTTAAGGTATCTTAGATACAAAATAACGCTCCAGGGCAATTATTTTCTTCATAAGAACACTAGGGTTATTATGAAAAATTAACAGTATTTGTTTCCATGGATACAACCTTTATTTCAAAAATTATGCACCACTGTCAGAATGAAAATTAATGACAGCTCATCTAATGTCACAAATCTAACTTAGATCAGCTAACTAGATCAATCTTAAATACCATAGCGTAGTAATTATATGAATTGAATATGAATATGAATTAGGTAAGAAAATTGGTAGGACATAAAACCTTGAAGGCACCACAGGCATTATGAGCTAAGAGCACGCGATTGTTGTACACACCTCGGGCCGAAGGCCCTCGGTTAGTACACTAACAATCTTGGGCTCTTATTTTACTCATAATGCTCCTTGGTACCTTAATAACTATAAACTTTTATTCTCATGGGGTGTTATTGTGGTTGATTTTGAAAAAAACTAAAATATTTTAGTATTTTTCATATATCTATATTTATTTTTTCACTTCAACTATGTAGTTTGATCGCATATATCACCAAAATAATGAGAATATTTGTATTTCTATGCACAAGGAAATTAGTGACTACCACCCTGGTGTTGGGTTTTTGAACAACTATCATTTATACAGGGTATTTTATGCTGTGGATCCTGTTTTTACTATCTCTTCCTGCATTTAATTTTCATGGCCGCGAGACAAAAAAACTCTGTCTCATATAAATAAGTTGTTAGGAAAGGAAGAAGGTCTTGTTCAGCTTCTTTACTCATAATGTGTTTCCAGGCAGTTCTGTCCAAAACCATCTATATGAGGTATTGTTATTTATAATTTTGGCAAGTTGAAAATTCTAATTGTTTTTAGAAACTGAAATTATCTACTGTAGTTTACTAGAATATTTAAATAAATAAATATTGCCAAAGTATAGCATATATGACAATAATCGATAATAAAAATAGTGTCGCAATACCGATACTCAATATTTTTTCAAAAACATATCGCTATAACTAAAAAAGTATCACAATACTTCCAACCACTGGTATACATACATCCATGTGCTGTCAGAATATATTGTATGCTCGTTTGAAGTTCGTGGTTTTAAATGTATTTATTTCTCTTTTAACTTCTGAGATTGCCAACATGTAGGTACACAAGTTCCTTCAAGTGACTTCGTTCAAAGTTGTCCCTATAAAAAAGAGAGCAACGAGCGAAAGAATAAACTAGAAATATATAAATGCAAATCTAAAAAGCTGTTATACAGATATATTATATTATGTAACCATTGATGGCGTAATATCTAAGATTCTAAAAAATATGGCCATGGGCCAAGTTTTTGCATTGCTGCCTGTGCTATATTTAGAATATTTTTCATTTTGAATCCATTTGTGATTTAGTATCAGTATGAAAGAACACTATTCCTGGTCGTGTTTATTGTGCATGAATTAATATAATCACTTTAGGTTTCTTAGAAACAAATGAAACAATAATGGTGTGCTTTGCAAAGCCATACACTGCTAGGAAGAAATTCAGGTGGGATTTGCTTTATATTTTTTCCTTGTAGTTCCACCTATACTATGCCCTTTTTTTTTCAACATATCACAAGCTTAACCAATGAAAACCAGTTGGTTGTTTCTGTTATGGCCGGTTCTACAATGCAAGTATACATATACCTAGAGTAAGCTATCCGAGATATAATTGTCATAGTTTCCTAAAGCAATCGTTTCTAGGGCATTTATTCCCCGGATAACTTTATCCGTGGTATGTAGAATCAGCCCTAAGTGTTGTAAATAGGGGTTGCAAGACTAGGGTTGCCATATTTAAAAATAACAATTTCATGACAAGCTTACGAAAGGGAAGGGGGGTGGGGGTGCTGGCTGGAACAGGTAATTCATGACTTTTTTTCGTAATTAATTTTACAAATACGAAACATTAAATATTAAAAAACACATTAAACCATCATTAATAAAAGCAATTAAAAATAAAATAAACTTAATAGGAAAATAAAAACATAGAAACATAGAAACAAAACACTGAAAAAACATTGTTTTTAATCCCACAATCACAAAATGGTGGTTATTAATATTATACACTATCTCTACCATCAATTTACATCTGTTTCTGGAGCAGCAGCAGTAGTTTCCTTTGGGTTCTTATACCAAGCATATTTGTTGGAACTCGAAAATTTCTTTTAACAAACTCTGGTTTGTTATTATGTAATTACGAAATTCGTTGCATGTCATATGTTTAAAATTATATTGTACTAACAATATGGCTTTAACAGATGATATTTCTAATCAATTTCTCTCGTCACTCCATTGGCTGTTCATTAACGAAAATATTCTCTCAATATTTGCATCGTGACTCAGTATACAAAAGGAATATTTCGCAATTTTTAGAAGTTCTGAATATTGTTGTTCAGTTTTGCAAGAATTTTTAAAAAATCACCCATCACTTGCACAGATATTTGTATACTCGTAGCTTTCATTTTCTATTTCTTGTTCCTAAATTCCTTAACACGCTGTTATTTAAGCACACAAACTGGTCAAAAGCTAAATTCAAGGGTCATCCATGACAAACTGTCAAGTTCCGTAAATTGCTGTATCCAGTTGTCTAGATAGGCAATGTAAATGCTATAAAAATGAGAAACTTCTTCTTTAAATTTTCTTCGGTTCATTTCGCTATCAACGTTTTTAAGTAAATTTTTTACTTTGAGGCTAAGAAAACTTTCATTTTTCCTTTCTTTTATAGTATTTTCTATATCAATTAATATCCATGATTGATTTTTTTTTTGTTAAAATTTTTAGAATAGCCGTTTAAAATAAACGTCTTCCAAAGGATTCTCAAAAAAAAAATCAATATTTTTGGATAATTTTTAGAGTAAATAAAATAAGACTTCAAAGCCTCAAACAACTGAAGTGTTCTATTTACCTCAGGAGAAAGCGACAGCCATCTAGTCTTGAAATGGCTTAATAAATAAATCCTGGTAACTTATATTCACGAAATTTAAAAAATCTTCAAGAGTGCTTACTCTTACTGTGTATATTTTCAAAACAATTACTTCCACATCTACGTTCAAACTACCACAGCCTGTTTGTACTGTATTGTGTAAGATATTAGCAGGGTAACCAATAATTCCAATTCAATTTGAACCACAGTCTAAGTGTCGCTTTAAATGTGTAAAAATATTGTTACCTTCTTTTCTATTTACTACACCAAAATTGGTATTTGTATTGTCTCCACCAAATGCAACAATTTGTGTGTTTATGTCAAAGCCTGTGATACTTTCTATGATGTACTGACTAACAGTAGCAGACGTTTCATTTCTCAGTTCAAGAAATTTAAATAACTTGTTTCGAATCCCTATATTTTTATCAAAATACTGAATTACCAGAGGCAACATTTTATATTTTTTGTTGCTTGCATCTGTATTAATACTGAGAAATGCCACTTTACTGCATTTCTCTTTGATTAATTTTAAAGTATATGGTGCTAAACACGACCTGCTTAATTGTTTGACAAACATCACTGCTATCTTGTTTTTTTTATTTTTATGGAATAACTTTTTTATTTATGTACTTACGTAAATACCTAATTTTTAGAGCTTAAAAAGAGGCATCTTTGGGTAAAAAAATATACTTGTAGCTCAAAAGGTAAAAAAGTTAGAGCTTTTTAAAATAATGGTACGTTAAAAATAAATTTAAATTTTGTATTAAAAGTTACTTAAGTAACAGATTTTTCTTTTATAAACAAATTTAATTTACTTTTTACAAAATGTCTGTTATTTCTTCATCGTCTACTTCAAAAATAGCATTAGTACAAGTAATTCCACAGCATTGCCCACACTTTGGGGAACACCTAATGCCTAACGTTTTACAATAACAATTCCGTCCACACTTTCTTTGCAGTTACAAAAAACTTGTTTTAGTAGATCTGGGGGTGCTACTTCTTGTTTTGTTCTGACGGGAATTGGGTCACCATTGTCACTTTTTATCCATCCCCATGCGGTGGGATCCATGTGATTACCCAGCCATTCTTGTACCTTAAAAATTTAGGAATAAAATTAAAGTTTTAAATTTTTAAATGCGTGTTATGGGTTTACCTGATAATAAACTCTCAGTAAATGTTGTTCTGCAGATTTTTCGGTAGGAGGCAACACCGTTAGATTAAATTGGCTTGACAGTCCCTGCCTTGAAGTTATTCTATGATACATGAAGTACCGAAGTTCGTCTAAACTTTTGGATTTTTTGGTATTATACAATTTAAAAATATCTGGTTTTAAAGTGTCTTTCGTATAAAAAGAAGTTAGCGCTTTAAACAATTGAGGATTCTTCTTTAAAGTAGACAAGCATGCTTTTTTGCTTTTGCCAAACAGAAACGATGTTGTGTCACATCCCGAAACTGCATGCAAAAACAAAATTTTGTCTTTAACTGGACCAAGGCAATTTTGTAGTTTCGATATATTTGTAAATCTATCATATGTTCCAGCTTTGCCAGGACGAAGCAAATACAAGTTGTCTTGGTTGCAATGGTGTAGTGCCAAAACCATTATAACAGTATCTTCCGAAACTAGGGTCCCAAACTCATGTTTAGAGCATAGCTCTACAGCTGTCAAGCAAACTAAGACATCTGCATCTCTTTCAGCCTGATAAACAATTACTCCTTTTTCATGAAAACAGTTCTTGAGCAGGGCAATAAATTTTTTCTTATTTTCACAGTTTCTTAAAAATTCTTCCTGTGTGCAAGGAATTGCAGTATCAAGATTGATAAGATTAATGACACGGCTTTGCTTTGAACGTAATTTTTGCAGTTGACCTTTAGTCGAAATATGTGTTTCGTCGTATCCATCAAAAATGACAACGCAGTTTGTGCCATAACAATGTATTGCGTGATTTGCGTATTGTATACATATATCCCTGTAGGTAGCCGACTTTTGCCAGACTACTTTATGTAAAAGTAGACCACCATCTAAAACATACACGGTGTTCTTAGGCGCGTGCTGTTCTGTTGGAGAGGTAGAATCAAACTCTTTTAATAGTTGTGATTTTGTACCACATCGTAATTGACCATCTTTAAAAATTGATAGAGGGTAGGGAGCCAGTTCAAATGTGAAGCACTTTTTAAGTTCTTCAGGAGACTTGTTAGAACAAACAATTCGGTAAAAAGTTGCATAGGGTTTATAACAACTTCACGTTTATTAACAGTAACTGTGTTGTTTATTTGTGCGAAGGTAACAACCTGTTTGTTTTTCAGACACTTAATTTCTGTGTACTTCTTTCCATAATTTTCATTTAATATTCCTTCGCCTACAGATTGTGCCCTATAACAGTTTATGGTATCATGTGCCAGAACTTGAAAATAGAACGATATAAACTGACTACACTTAAAAGGATTGTATGTTTCTAAACATTCTAAAAACTTGTTAAAGTCTTTTTTATCACGTTGTTGTCGGGAATGTCTGAGTTCAACATGTTGTTCTGACGAGCAAGACTTGATACCTGAAAACTCTTCAAGCATATTTGATACAGAGCTACATGGCGCCATACTAGCTATCCACCGTGCTAGCGTAGCTTGTTTAAAACCTCGCCCTTGGGTTAAACCTCCTTGTGTTTTTATTGATCTCATCAAGTACTGTTCTATTACCATATCGGTCCATGTTCCACACCAAAAATGTTCTTTTCTTTTTATAGCAAACATTCCTTGAACAACAAATTTGTTATATTCATCTGGATTAAGCATTTTTAACTTTTCCATTTGCAAAATATAAATGTGCAGATTTTGCATAATTGTTGTGCCCCGTGGCGTAAAAAATTGGAATCATACATTTTGTACAGTGTAAATGGAGTGACCAGTTGCCTTCTCTTTCAGCCCGTACGTACAGTTTTATTAGATAGACCATTTTCCAGTAAAGTATCCACAGCTGCGCTGTTCTACTTCTATTGCGGACTTCGTCGATTTTTTTAAGCCAATTTTCTGAAACATTCGCCAAAGTCTCGTTATTCTTTATATTTTCAGTAACTGCATTTTCATAAAGGTTTGTTAAGGTTTCATTTTCAGCTTCGTTTAATGTAAGATTTTTGAAAATGAGTGTGCTTAGAGCCTGGTGAGACAAAAAATGCGCCCGAAGTGCTCTGGCATAAGCATGTCCAGATATCATGTGTGTAATGGTATGTTTTGCATATACAGTCTGCCATAATTCTTCGATCCCCGTGCCACTCATTAGATTCCCAAGACTACCCAAAAAGGACATAAGGGTGTGGAAACCTCCCAGCCGAACTATTACCGAGGACAAAATGGAATTTGAGCTCGAGGATTCCACAATATCAACTGCCTTTAAAAACAGTGGCTGGTCAAATGTTATAAAGCAGTTCTTCCCGTACTTCTTACATTTTTCTGCAGCAAATAATAGCGACGTATAAATCGTTCTCATATTGCCTGGATGAAGGTTTATAAATGGCAGAGGTAATATGTTGCTATTTTGTTTAAACCATCATATCCTAGTGTTGACATATAGCCACTCCACGAAGGATTTAAACAACCCGTAGAAAATTTTCTACTAATCCAAAGTGTTTCCAAAGCAAATGCTAATTTTTCAGCGGGTATATTTATATCTATTTATAAAGGCTTCATTGTTATTTTATTTGGCCCAAGTTTTGATGAACGATTGTAAGTCTAAAAAAATAGAGAAAAACGTGGTAGGGGTCATGCTAATAAAAATAGCTATTTTCCTAACAAGTGCGGGAAGTAAAATTTCCCGCACGAGTGTGCGTAGCACCCGAGTGCTGCAAATTTCTCCCCACAAGTGTTAGGAACAATATTTTTTCTATGAGCGTACAGAAGTTAATAAAACGAAATATGTGTTTATTGCATTTTTTTTTATTTATAATAGTTATTAATAATAAAAGTACAATTTTTCATTTTGTTTATATTCACCATTTGACACTTTGACATTACTTTTGAAAATCAACAATACAATTATTTGTGTGCTTTTTACCTTTGAAATCTCTTCCCCCACTAGTGCGGGAAATGTGTCTTTCTGCTCAAAAAATAGTGTGAGAAAGACCCATTTCCCGCACGCTCGTAGAAAAAGGTCTATTATTTTTTTAAATAGTACTGGAAATATTAGGATCGTGGGTTCTAATTTAATCGGGCCCAATTTTTTAAAAAACATTTATAACTTAAAAAACATTAATTATTCCAAAAAAAGGTAATAAATAGGCTGTACAAAATTTATATTTATTTACCTGTATGGGAATATGACCAAATTTTCCTTTTTTATCCAATCCTCTTCCTCTAGGAATGCTGGCGCTCATTAAAACATTATTGTCAGGTGAAACACACATTATCCCACCCATCGCATGAAATGTTCCAAGTCCATCTAATGTCCGAATGTTAAAGTCAACATTGTCAAAAACAAACTGAAGAAGATATTCATTTAATATTTCATCTGTGTAATTTTGTGTTGCTGAATTTTCAAATTGCAAACACACAGAATATGAGACACAAACTCCAAGAGCTGAAAGTATGTCAATCAAATATATTGAACCATATTTCCTATGAAGCTGTACACCTAGTCCAAACATAACAGGAGAGACAAACGATTTAACTCTTACTAATGAAATAATAAAGTTCTGTAGTGCTGTAATTTTTGTTTGATATGTGAAGATTTTTTTCTTGTTATTAACAATTAACTCATTTAGGAACTCATTTAATGATTCAGGAACTGCATCTTGTCCACCTGACGTAATTTCATTAAGAGAAGGATATTCATTGGTTTTACATACCATGGATCTAATATCTTGTCTCAAAATTTGTGCTACGTTCTTCTTGGGGGGATACATTTTGTTGTTTGCACCATTTATCATTAATCAATTTTTCACAGTTGTCATGAAAACAAAAAATGCTGTTTTTACCGGGCACATCTGAATACACTACATTATTTCCATACTTTTCAACTATTTTGGCCTTTAAGTATTTTTCAGACCAAGCTTCTATATCTGGAGGTAAGGCATAAACTAACTTTTCGTATATTTCTTTAAAGAAAAATTGGCAGTTTTCAAAATTGTTTTCAATATCTAAACAAAGGTTTTCGAATGCCGTCTGCATTATATCATTTATTGGCCTTCCGGGTTTTTCGTTGGGTGGTGGTTTTTTAAATCTCCAGTAGCAAGACACATGATACCATGCTTCAGCTGCAACAAGATCATTTTCCATGCATATTTTTTTATAAATTTCCCTTCCCCAATCGTCATTTCTTTTCGTAGCTTGTTCTGCTATAGACGTTTTAAAGTGAAACTATCTTGCTTTACGTTTAACACCCTGGAACAAAAGAAACAGTTACCTTTAAAATCAAAACACTGGTTTAAAGCGGATCGCAGCACTGATTTTGAGTATTGTGGAGCATCAGTTACATTGTCACGAGGTTCTTGTAATTTTTTTATGTTTGATGGATGAGTATATTTCTTTCTGCAATCTTAACCTAAATCTGTACCTTAGTACAAAGAATATTGTTGTAAAATTTCAATCCCACCTGCATTACTGGCTCTAGGAACGGTAGTTCAGAGTGGACGACGTACTCTACAAGATTACCATAAACTGCTTTAAAGTCACATGAACTAATAATACAGTTAATTGTAGTTCAAATGTTCAAAGTGCAGTGTAGATAGCGGTAATATTTTTTATGGGCTCCCGCAATCAATATTTTATTTTTAATTGCCTTGTATATCATGTTCATAGCATTTTTCAATTGTTTGTGTCAGCAAATTTTTTAATTTTTAGTAAACAAATAACGTAATTGATGTCTAAGGACCCTCAGCCCCCCCCCCCATAATTTAAAGTTCTAACGTAGACACCACTTGTTTTTTTTAATTAAATGCTTCTAGTAACTTTGTTATATACCTGCTAGATTATATGTAGTTAGCAACTCCGAACCGTTCGAAGTGACTGGCTGAGTGTTCAGTTTAACACATTAGCTGCCTATCAGATTTCACTTGCCTCATGCCTAGAGCCGAATAGTGTAGAACGTCGCAGATTCAAGCCCGAAGACCCGGCCTGCTCACTGTCCGCCATATTGCAATATTCCAAAACCGCAAATGCACAAACACAGACTAATACTCATAGAACACACCTCTACGATTGCAAAGCTCCAACTGCAAAACCGATTAAAAAATAAGCATTTATATTACAACATGTATACAACATATACCTACCCCTGCCCTTTTAAGTACCACTTCGGAGTTCAGTGCGTGTCACTCCAATTCTGTTTTGACAGATGTGAGGCTATAAAGGTATTTGTGTTAGTATTGTACATTCCACTTGATGAGCAAACGTACTAAATAATTGTAAGTGAAGAAGATTACGAACGAGCGCAAACAGGTAGGTAATCTTTTAAAAGTGTGGTTAGAAAGTATCCTAATATTTTTAAAAGACTTTCTAAGCTCTGTACAATAACAGAGTGAGAGGTAAATTAGTGTCGTTATTTACAGATATATAGTTTATTATTCCATGGGGTAGTAACTTATTCTGAAACTAATAAAAAAGCAAGAAAAGTTGAAAATACGACACCGCTTGATATCTATAATCAAGAACCAGCGGAAAAAGAAGGAAAACACGTGTGGAAATATAATGCTACAGTAAACTCATGTGGAGGACCTGATTCATCCTATGATAAAACAAATGTAGCTAACAACATAAATAGTCCTGGGCATGCTGTAGATGCTGCTAAAGCAAAAGCAAGTGGAAAAGCTTGATACGAAGCTATAAAGCTGCATTAGATAAAAAAAAAAGGACGAGGTTTCACAAGATTTCACTTATACAATCGAATGGATGTATGACTCGGGGAGAAACCAAACGATTGTTGTTCACGCGCTAGTAATTCAAGTAGCATTTTAGAGGAAATTTTGACACCTGCACCATCATCAGTTGAACATAGCTGTAATAATTCTCCCGAAGCAACTTGACTCGTAGCTGACAACCAGCGGGGAAAACGAAAACGTAGCACATCTACAGCTGATGATTCATGGCTTCTAAAATAAAAGGAAGAAGCAGAAAGGAACAAGGAATGAATACATCAGGAAAAATTAGGAATTAGTAGAATTAAAGTAGCGTTAGAAGAAAGAAAAATAGCTCTTTTAGAAACAATAATAAATAATTCACACAAATAGTAATACAATATGTTATCTATTAATAATATTATTTTGTAATATTAGTTTATGGTCTTTGCAATATTGACTCAAAATTCTGTAAACTTTATTTTATTAATCTTAAAATAAAACTTAAAAATGCAGAACGTGTTTCTATATTGTTTTACATTATTTTAATTGTAAAACTATCCTAGCCTACTCTACTGACGAAACATATCTTTGAAAATCCCTTCACGTCGACTTTGCTTTGTGCTGTAAATGTCAAAAGGCGGTTTATAGCTAATTAAATTGTTTGTTAAATCTGCCATTATAATTACAGTCATCCTTCTTGTCGTATGTTGTGCAATATACCAGAAGCCATTATGTATTTGACTGATACTTTTATATCCAAAATGCTGCAGTCTACAAAATCGAACTGTTAGTAAACCAAATGTGTGCTCTAAAACAACTCTTGTAGAAGAATGCCTATAATTATACAGTAGTAGTAATTTATTTATCATGCTGCTTTTCAGCTTGCAGTAGGAGTTCGGTTATTACATTATTATTAATTACATTGACATTAACATTAATGTACCTCAACATTACATATTAATTTACGTTTGTACTAATTACCTATTTTACACCGGTCACTCATTCTTGTTATTTATTCCTCGTCTTCTTTGTACCTCTCTCATCCACCCTATACCATTGCCACTTTCACTTAGTACACTTTTCACTCACTGTTTTTACATTACTTATATCTCGAGTTTTATAACATCCATGTACTAGATGCACTATTGTTTCTTCCTCTATTCCGCATAACCTACACATCTTCTCTTCATCTTTTTTCCATATTTTTTTACCATTTTCTTCATTTCCACATCTATACCTTGCCTTTGTTTGATGGTGTCCCTTGTCTTCTTTGTTTCTTAGGTATTTGGGTACTCCTGTTGTCATAATATTTCTATATAAATTATTGCTGGTACTGCGGTTTATTTGGTTAAACTGCTCCTGTTTTTGTATTTCTTCATCTTTTCTTATGAGTTCTTTTCTTATTGACAGTTGTTGATCTTGTCTTCTTCTTTCTATCTCTTGTGTGGAGTAGCTGACTCTTTGGTAGTACTTTTCCCTTTTCTTTTCCCATTTATTTTTACCGTCTTCTATTTTTTTCTCCTCCTTTTTTCTTATTTCTTTTCAACATTCCTTCAATATTGTATTTTCCGTGTTGCTTCTTATTTTATCTTTATATTTTATTGCTCTATGTCCTGCCTCAATTCTTAGTTTTCTTCTTTTTGTTTCCTCTAGCACTATATATGATGGCGTGTTTGTATCAAGCTCTAATAGCCATTTGATGTATTTTACTTGGATTTTCTCGATCTCTTCCCTCTCTTCCCAACCCCATATTTCTGCGCCATACAGAATTATACTTTTTATTATTGTGTCAAACATCATTAGCCTTATGTTAAAGTTTTCTCTGAATTTTCTCTTTCCTATTCCCCATATTTGGCCCAATGCCTTCATAGCTTTACTTGTGACTTCCTTTAAATGTTTTTCTGGCCCATTGTTTCTTAGAAATGTATATCCTACGTATTTTATTTCATTTGTTTTTTCTATTTCTTCTTCGTTCTATTTCCATTTTTCTTTTTTATCTCTTCCTCCTCCTTTTCTAAAGACTATGATCTTTGATTTTTCTACATTTAATTCCATACTCTTTTTCTGTAAATATCGCTGGAATCTTATCATCATATCTTTCATTTGTTTCCTTTTCTTTTGCCAGGAGTACTATGTCATCAGCATATGCTAATGACCATATCTTCTTCTTACCAATTATCACTCCACCTGCTTGCCGTTGTCTTAATTTATCTCCCAAATCTGATATATATATCAGGAAAAGAGTCGAGCTGAGAGGGCATCCTTGTCGTAATCCTCTTTCTGTCCAAAACCTTTTAGATGTCTTTTCATTAATTTTGACAATGTTTACGGTTTCTTCGTATAGTTCTTTTATTCGGGTAATCATGTGTTGGTGTATTCCTTTTCTTTCCATCATTTGCCACAGTTCTTGTCTATTCACCATGTCGAAGGCTGCTTTGAGATCAACGAAAAATGTAACTAGCTTTCCTTTTTTCTCCATTATTTCCTTTTCTATTATGTAGTTTAGGATATGTATGTTGTCTATTGCACCTCTTCCCTTTCTGAATCCTGATTGTGTTTCTTGAATAATGTTCTTTTCTTCCATTTCCTGTTTTAGCTTTCCTTCCAAGATCATGGCATATAATTTATAAGCTGTATTCATTAAGGTTATTCCCCTGTAATTATCTGCCATGTCTCTGTCTCCTCTTTTATATATCGGGATTATTATTCCTGTTTTTCAACTTTCTGGAAATCCTTTGCCTTCCCATATATTTTGTAAGCACTCTGTTAGTCTTCCAATTATATTATCTGGTGCGTTTATCCATACTTCATTCTGCAGCTCATCTACCCCGGGGGATTTGTTCTTTTTTAATCTCTTTATTTGGTATCTTACTTCCTCTTCATTTATTGGTGTTGTCGTTGTTGTTTCTATTGCTGTTTCTTGTCTTTGTATAATTCTTTCTTCTCTTCCTTTCAGTATTTTCCTGAAGTGTGTTTCCCATATTGTCATCTCTATTGTGTCACTTATCTGAGATTTTGTTTTCCTCTCTTTGTTGATGTACTTCCATGCTTCTGTTTCGTTCTTTATTTCCCTTATCTTTTTTCCATGTTGTTCCATCTTCCTCTTTTTTTTGCTCTTTATTAGTTCTTTGTATTCTTTCATTTCTTTTATTTATACATAATTATATATTTTGTGTCTCGTAATAAACTATTATCTTTGAACGGTGGCATATGTCATGATAAGGAAGGATAAGTAGAATCGCCAACTAAAAACGAATTTCCAAAATAATTTTCATTTTCAGCCTTTGTAAATATTCCAGATCTCCTTAAAACTCGGGCATCATGCAAAGAACCTGGTTCTCCACAATAAATGTCGATAAATACTTTTTTACTTCCTTTTACTATAAAGGAAGTATTGGATTCACCCCAAATATTCGAAATTGAGTTTTCAACGGATCTTCACGTTTTAGAGTCCCCTGATCCCAAAAAACATATTTTTTTTCATTGGTCTGTCTGTCTGTCTGTCTGTCTGTGAACAGAATATCTCAAAAACGAAAAGAGGTATGGCGTTGAAACTTCATATATAAGTTTTGTGTACTATGTAGATGAGACAGGAAGCTTTTGAAGAAAATCGCATAACCGGAAGTAGGTGTTTACTCTTGTGATTTTTCAGTTTTTTTCGATTTTTTCAAAAACGGCTCTAACGATTTTTTTTAAACTTTACATTTTTCTTACATTTTTAATGTGTATTGATGTGAGATAGGTGATTTTCCAGTTGAATACTTCTAAAGTGGGTTTCTTTTGTTTTTTTTTCTATTTTTTTTATTAACTCCTATTTTAAATAAAACACCCGGTATATTATTACATTTTTGAATTCACCTTAAAATTCTAGAGAAAATTTGTCTCTTCAACTAACACTCGATTTTGTACCGTTTTTGTAGAATTTGTAATTTTTGAAAATTTTTAACAAATGGTTAAAAATTAAAAATGAAATTTTTGACTAATTATAAGATCACTGTAAAAGGAAGTTGTGTGAGTGTATCACACCAGATTTTTGCTGTTTGTTACTCCTTGTAACAGTAAACTGTGATAACCTTTTCAGTGTAGTTATACTTCTTCATGTATAATTTTTACATCAATTGCTCCCATCACATTAGGAATACCGTTCCTTTGTCAAAATCTCCATTTTTTATTCTGCGTTTCTCTTTTGTTGATTACTTTATGTATTCTGCGGATAAACATAGAATGAAATTAAGCACACGCAGTACGACTCCATGTGCTGTGCTTAAAGAAATATCAAATCTATCTGCTATTTGCCAAAATGTTTCAGTGTTGCTTAAATACCAGATTGTGACCAGCACAGACTTTTCATTGGAAACTTTGCTTTTCCCTTTTTCATTCAAAGACGAAAAGTTGTTGTGGGCAAACTTCCTTAAAACACAAGATGTTCAATAAAACCAGGAAACCAGGCACCACACACCAATTAAATCATTGAAAATATCTTGACACATTCTAAAATGTGACTTAAAAGTTATTTCACTGTATGCACTCATCATCAATTCGACGTAATTTTTAATTTTAGCAATAGTATGTGGCGTTTTTCGTCTTGTATTATTTAGATCTTCTAGCTCACTGTCGAAATTAAATTCTTCTTTACTTTCAGATATTGATATCACTAATTAACAAAAACAATAAAAAATTAATTTATACGGGGTGATTATAAATGCTCTTCCATCAAATTTCCTTTAAAATATTTGTTGTATGAATAGTATGTTGGTGGCACTGTAAGTCTATGTCAAATTCGAGGTTAGCAGGTTAGGTTTTGCGTCAGTTTTGACACAGACTGATGCAAAACCTAACCTACTAACCTTGAATTTGACATAGACTTACAGTGCCACCAACATATTATTCATACAACAAATATTTCAAAGACAACTTGATGGAAAAGCTTTTATAATCACCCGGTATATAAATTCCATAACTATAAACACAATAACTAAAAAACAAAATCATCCATTACTACTTTATAACTTCTAACTCTAACCTCATATTTTACCACACAAATAAACAAAGTGTTCTCGAGCGTGTTCTGTTAAACACATATTCCTTGTGGTCAAACAGTTGTCCCTGCACAAACTGTTCGGAGCATTCCGTCCATAAAATCGAAAGTACCCTCCGGTCTAGTATTTATGGTCGATCTGCTATTCCTATAATGTATAAATATTTTGTTTAGTTTTTGGTTCATTCTCCCCTTCCATTCTCCATTAACTAGTCTGCTACATACTTCTAAAAATGTTTCTTTCCATCTTCTTTCTCCAGTTGTTTCGTAAGTGGCCACCTTTCATAGCATATGTGACTGTTGGTTTGATTGTAATTTGTGTTTTATTTTTATTCTTGCGTGCATTCAGCTTTCCTGGTGCTTAATTTTATTTTTTACTTCTATATATTTCATTATGTCATTCTGTTTCTGATCCCAGAGGTGTAAATCTTTTGACTGTTTTAAACTCGAAATTTTTGTTTTTATGTGCAATTTTTAGAGGTTTTCCATTTTGAGTTTTTTGTGTCCATTGCCTAGTTTTCGTTCTTTAATTTTCTCCCAGTCGTAGCTATTAGGCTTTGATTGGTGTAATTTCATGAAAATTGTCTTACTTTTATTTATATTGGTTTTTCAATATAATTTTTTCTATAACAAGATTGAAATGTATTGTAGACATATTCCTTTGAGGTTGTTTTGACCAGGAGGCCATGGAAATTTGGCATTTAAGTTGGGAGTAAAGCTGTCTGTGTAATTAGGTTATGTTTTTCCAAGTTTGAGGTTATACATAGCGTCAATGTCTAGTGCATTGTTGACAGTTTTACTAGTTTGCAATAGAAAAATCTTCACACATTTTTAATCTAATTTAATCATAGTATGTATTATACATACAGGGTGTCTTCGAAAGGTTTGTTTAGCCGCTAGAGGGCTTTAAAAATGATTAACTTTTTTAAAAAATTTAACACCTTGTATAATCATTATCATTTTTTTTTTCTGAATAGTTACTTTAATTTCGAAACTATTTCCTCTCTTACAAAATTTTAGCTCGGTGAACGGTTTAGCCACAAAAAATATTTTCTAAATCTCTACAAGCCTAGTGTTAAGTTACAATTACTGATTCAGGCTTGTAAAGATTTAGAAAATATTTTTTTGTGGCTAAACCGTCCACCCAACTAAAATTTTGTTCGAGACGAAATAACTTCTAAATTAAAGTAGCTATCCACAAAAAAACATTGGTAGTGATTATACAGGGGGTTAAAAAAATATGGATGGATAATTTATTGTGATAAAGTTTTTAAACACCCTGTAGTTTTCGAAATTAGGGTTTATTCCATAAAAAGCTGTAGTTTACTGGTACAAACGCATGGCCAAAAAATGAATAAAACCTATCAAAGATTTTTTGACTTAAAAAAAATATGAAAGCTAATCATTTTTGAAGACCTCTAGCGGCTAAAGGAAGCAACTTTGAATAGAGGTAAGTTATATACAGTGCGAGTGTAAAGTCTGGAACTATCGAAATAAAACTTTTATCAAATATTTTTGAAAGAAATCCTCGAACACTTCAATTTTTATTTTAAAAAATACATATTTTACTGTAATTGTCACTTTTAGATTGTCTTTTGTTTTTGAGTTATGACGTTTGCGATCATTTTTTTAAATGGAAACCCCAAATTTTTATGATAAATTTGGAAAGAGCATGAAATTCTAAGACCAAATACGCTAAAAAAGTATGATACTATATTTTGAAATTTTCGAGAAAATCGCTATTAAAGTATTAAAACAAAAATCGAATAAAAATCAAGTAGCCATGAAACAATGAGTTAGCCCTAAAATTATGACAGTTCTTCATAGTTTGTTTATCTGTTTTTGTTGTGTGCTCCTAATTAAATAAATAATGATACAATATTTGAGTGAAAAAGGACCAATTGAAATTTTAGTATTGAGGGGATCTGGTAACCGTAAGATTTTCTCGAAAATTTCAAAATACAGTATCATACTTTTTTTAGAGTATTTGGTCTTAGAATTTCATGCTGTGTCCAAATTCATCATAAAAATTGAGGGTTTCCATTTAAAAAAAGTATCGCTAACATCATAACTCAAAAACAAAAGACAATCTAAAAGTGACAATTACAGTAAAATATGTATTTTTTAAAATAAAAATTGACGTGTTCGAAGATTTCTTTCAAAAACATTTGATAAAAGTTCTATTTCGATAGTTCCAGACTTTACACTCGCACTGTATATAATATATGTTATTATTTTGTACAGACCTTTCGGGGACACTCTGTATATTGCTAGTAGGGCCTGGAAACGGCCGAAAACATTACGGCGCCGACATAGTCTCACTCTGAGTATTACGCGTCTTATGCGCATGCCTGGGAATTCGAACTCCGCCTTTAGAAACGAATTTTAAACTTGAGGACTTCCCCGAACTCCGCCTTTAGAAACGAATTTTAAACTTGACCACTTCCCCACCGCGCGGACGACGCGAAATTATTTAGTGTCACAATGTCGACGAGGGAAGTTCTGGGTAAAGCCTTTTACAGAGTTTTTCAATGCTTTTCTTCATAGTAAATGTTGTTCCTCTATTTGTTTTAAAGCCGCAGGGGTTGTCCCATATTCTTTTTTCTTGAAATGTTTTACTCTTATTTATGACAGTAGCTAATAACTGAAAATTTTCAAGCAACTTTTGTTTTTTTCAAATTTTTATTACTATTGTGTATGTTACCGTATGTACAAGTTGACCTCCATATTTTATTTGTTCATCAATTATATCTGTGCTTGTTGTTTCTTTTTTATTATTTGTATCTCACCCAAGTTTGGTTCTTAACATTCATTTGTGTTTCATGGTTTTCTTCTTTTCGATGCTCATTGCTTTCGTTTTCATTGCTTTTTGGAAGAAGTCATTCTTGAAAATGTTTGTTTTTAAAAAATACAGTTTGTGTTGTGTATCCTTCTCTAATTTGCCCCAGTTATGTTATAAGAGCTCTGCAATTTGTGTCTGTTAAAATTTTCTTCAAACGTTTTTATTATATTTTCTTGTTCTCTCTTCTTTCCTCTGCGTAAAGAATTTGCATTTTCTAACTATATCGTACTCTTATAAGAAGAAAATTCCGTACTATTTCTTATAAGAATCCAATATTTTTTAGAGAGCTGCAACAAGTACTGGATAAGTGATTCTCGAATTTCTAATGTTAGGAACACAAGTAATCAAATACGATTTTATATAAAGTAGTATACTTCAAGTATCAAGGGATTCCACACTCTGAAGTCATGAGAACCATATAAAATATCCAGAATATATTAATGACATAGGTTAAACTATTATTTCCATTGATCGTTTATTAATGAAGGATTTTTAAAAATCGTTTTTTAATAACCCCTTATAAATGAATGGTATAGGTATAGGTAATCAAAAATACCATTAATGTCAAAACTTTGAATGTCAAATTCTTTTCATGGTATAAAATGAGATTTTCTTCAAATTAATAAGATACGATCAATGAAAATAGTTATTTAACCAACAAGTGTGTTAATGAAGGCGATTAATAATCGAAACTGTTTAAAGCACGAACGAGCGATAGCGAGAGAGTGCCTTTAATAGTTGAGATTATTAATCGCCCATTAAAAAACGTGTTGATTACAAAAATTTTTCGTTGGCCGCAAAATCTTTTTTTGTGGTGAAAAAATTTGAAAAATTGCAGTATTACTAATCTTGTTGTGAATATTAATATAAAATAATTATATCAAGTACTCTAATTTCATTAATACAACTAACCTCCATGCAAAATATCATCAAAACGTCAAAATCACAAAAACAGTTGATTAATGAAAAAGAGTGTATTAATCAAAAACAGTGTATTAATGGCTCTATTAATCCATCCTTTTTAAAAAAACAGTTAATTAATGAAAAAGAGTGTATTAATCAAAAACAGTGCATTAATGACATCTATTAATCCATCCTTTTTTAGGAAAAATAATTCATTAATATTGAAATTAACAAGCGGTCAACGAAAAAATATTGTAACTAACTCGTATCTTAAATAACTATTTATTACTGCAGTCTATTTTATGCAATTTTTAATGAGTTTTTGTATTTAATGTTGATGCTATTTTAATTGACTATAACAGCAAAGTGAAGAACAAAAATACACACCTGTCAACTTCTAGGAAAACTAGATCGTTACTTTTTTCTTTAAAATTATAAATCAACCTTTGGAAACTTAATTTTCTATTACAAAATGTAATTTGCATGACATTACGATACGGAAGCTCTGAAGTCACCTTAAATATAAACTAGTTTTTTATAAATGCTAATTTGAAGCCAACATCTGCATCATATTTGCTATTGAATGTTCTCATGATATAAAGGATTTATTTATTTATTGATACATATGGGAAATCCCCATTAATATAAAATTATATAAAAAATATGAATAATAATGCTATGTGAATACTAAATATCTAAACAAAAAGAAAATGTTAGTTACCCAGGTACAGAAAGAACAATTTTAACCTCAGCCAAAAAGTAATTATAATTAACACAAAAAAAGTTCACATTATCTATTAATACCAACACTCGGAGCATAATTAGTTCTATGAATGGAATCATAAAAGACCTTAATCGCTCTAGTATTCCTACAAGGTACATGAAAAGGCAAAAAATTCAATAATGAAGCTCAAAAAATCATGGAATTAACTACAGGCAAACCTCGCCGTTCGCGGGGGTTACGTTCCAGAAGAATGCCGCGATGCGCAAGTAAACACATAAATGATAAAAACGGGGTTAGGTTCCTTAAACTAGATTTATTTAATACTATGCCACCTCAAAAAATTCAAAAATGTTCTGCAGAAACGCTCGAAAAGACAGTAAAGCTTGAACTAAAATTCCATACGTGACAAGTCTGCCACTTGAATCTAAAGCTCGAATGTCCATTTGTTTATTCAAGTTATAATTTTACAATTTATTTCAGGTCCAATTTGGTAATAAGAGATTCAAAGGAATAGGCTCGATAAGTGTCTTTGCAAGTTCCTGATAAATGTTATTTAGGTGTTCATGACATAACCACATACGTCTGCATTATTTACTTAGTGTGTGAAAGTTGAAACAGTTGGCAATTCCATCCGCGAACGGCAAAGCAATCCGCGAACTGCAAAGAAAAGGGAGCACATAAGTGCCCCGCGTAAAATCAAATCAGCGAAACGCAAATCCGCGAACGGCAAGGTCTGCCTGTACTTTAAAAACCAAAATTAAATCTAACCTAATTCTGCCTAATCTTAAGTCACATAAATCCATTAATCTCAAAGCATTTTCATAGGTGTAACCCTCTGAAAGTAACCCCAAATTATACAAAGCAAATCGAATAAACTTCTTTTGTACCCTTTCAATCGAATCTATATATACTTGATAATAAGGCAACCAAACAGAAGATCTATACTCTAAGTGTGGTCTGACTAGAGATACATATAAAGTCTTTAAAGCTCTAATATCAGAAAAATCCCTTGTGGTTCTAACTATGAATCGAAGCATTCTTAACCCTCCAGTATCCGTTCAAAGTTCTAAGACATCTCCGCTATTATATCTCGCATCGTCTGTTCTAGTCGCGCCTGTTCTTTCTCATAAAATCTGCCATGACTATAATAATGTTTTAGTATAACAGTGTTACTAAAAATGCAAAAAGTACTTCCTTCTCCTCACATTGGTCGTATATCAAAGGTAAAAATAAAAACAACTCGGGTACCCGCTTCGGTCTCTGAAACCGAAATTATAAATAACTTCTAAACCACTGCACGCACGAACTCAAAACTACATACGGATCTTCAATGGCAATATATAGGAAGGTAGTGAAATGGGCGGTAAACTAACGCTAGCACATTAAGTAATATAATGCATCATGTGTTTGCGCGGTCTCACAGACCGTAAACGGGTACTGAAGGGTTAAAGACTTGTTCACAATATTACTAACATGTAAATTAAATCTTAAATTTCTATAAAAAATAATACCTAAATCATTAACAGAATCTTTCAATGTTAGCTCAGCACTAAATAGAAAATAATGAGAATCTACAGGGGTTTGAATTTGATAAAAGCGCATTGTGTAACATTTATCTAACTTTAGTGTTATGCAGTTATCAATACACCACTCACACAGCCTTTGTAAATCTGCCTGAAGATACATAACATCATTAATACTTTTAATTATTCGAAAAACTTTTAAATCATTGCATAAAGTAAGAAATAACTATATAAAAAGTATTTATATATTGCAATGGTATGTCTAATTAGTGTTGTAATATGTTATTAATTTAATTTTTAAATAAGGGTACCACGCAAATATTTTTCGTATTCGTGTTATCAAATCTTAGGTTGATTAAAAATTACTTGTAAATTGATAGATAAAAGTAAATAGTTGTACGCCCTTTATAATATTTTATTTATCTGCAATTAATCCAATACGCTAGCTCAAATCGATAAAAGCACAGACTCATCTCGGTTGGGTCCACCCTGAATGCATAATTTATTAAAATTATTAAATACGGATCTGTCTCCGCATACGCTTAACTGTGCACAATCGAAACTGAAATTGGGTCAAATATAAGCCAAGATGGACGCCGTTTGCAAGATCGCGTCCAATTGAATAAACAAAACAAGTGAAATCAATCACAGTTCTATTGGTAACTATTTAAATTAGTTGGTTTTCGCGGTATTAATCATCATTGATTTCTAGCATTTGTTTACATTTATACTAATTTTGCGTGTCTATTTGTCACTGCACGTCTTTTTCATTTGCGTTTAAATATTCACATGTCACTGCACTGACTAGAGTATTTAATTCGCGCATTTCCTGCACTGGCTCTGTTTGATCACTGTTTTATTTTCCACACATTTTTAAGTTCATATGCTGTCTCCTTTTCTGCACTTTCTACAACCCTTGCCTTTTGATTCTTACGGTTTCCTTCAAATGCTGTAATGCCTTCATTCTTATCTGCTCGTTGCATGTTCATAAGGTTGTCTATCTGTCAATTACTTTTCTTATAAAACCCTGATTGGATTTCACTATTAAACTGTACCTGAATTCTACGCTTCATTCCCTTGCGTTTGCGATCCATCTTGTAATTATTAAATTTCATTCGGCTTGGCATTTACTTGAGCACAAACCTAATCAATTAACTGAACTTACATTCAACTTAGATCCCTGTGCGAATTGAGCTTTGCTTATTGCATTCATTATTCTGCAATTACTGGCATCTCATTATAAATGTATTCATTCTGGCAAATTCAAGTTTTAGTTTTGCAGTTATATAAAATATCTCACGCTGAGCTTTCATGAAATGTCCATTAATTTGGCAATGCTAACAGAGTTGATTGGTAGGGCTTAAAACCATAGCAATGTATACAGCCTGTTCAAAATTAAGTGTGCACTATTGCTATCTAGGTTGCTATTATAGCTACGAAGTTGGTTAAATTAGTAAAATAGTAGCATATTTCGTTCCGATTAAAATGGCGCAAACAAAAAAACAATTGAGCTTCGGGTTTTTGACATATGTCAAAAAATGCATTTTTAAAAAATGGAGCCCCTTGTATATTTTGACGTCAATCGATAGCCAATCTTCTTCTGAACAAAAAACTTCTTATACCCTACTATCCTAAAGTTAATAACAATGGAGATATACACCCGTTCAGAATTAAATGTGCACTATTGCTAACTTGCTTATTATGGGAGCTACAACGTATTTAATTTTGACCAGGCGTATATCTCCATTGTTATTAACTTTAAGATAGTAGAGTATAAGAAGTTTTTTGTTCAGAAGAAGATTGGCTATCGATTGACGTCAAAATATACAGGGCGTTCCATTAAAAAAAAATGAATTTTTTGACATATGTCAAAAACCCGAAGCTCAATTGTTTTTTTGTTTGCGCCATTTTAATCGGAACGAAATATGCTACTATTTTACTAATTTAACCAACTTCGTAGCTATAATAGCAACCGAGATAGCAATAGTGCACACTTAATTATGAACAGGCTGTATATCATTTATAAATAAAATAAACAATAAGGGGCCAAGGTGAGATTCTTGTGGCACTCCCGAAAGCACAACAACCTTTAAACTTCACTATCTGCATGCGTCCAATCAAATAGCTGGTTATCCATTGGAGAAAACAGCCTCTAACACCTAGTGCATACAGTTTGACAACTAATAACATGCGGCACAGAGTATCGAATGCCTTAGAAAAGTATTTTCTATTAGAAATACAGTCGAACTTCTATATATCAAATTTCTCTCTATAACTAATTATTTTCCGGCACCTTGACCCTGAGAGCACTTTTAATGATAATTGTCTCTGTGTATCGAAGTTGGAATTTCTACATAACGCAGAATTCCCGAACAATTTCCATTAGAGAGTAGAAATTTGTTTTGCAAATTCCAATACCAGATAGCTTATGCCATACCAGGTCCGTACAAGGTCATTAGAAATTTACCAACCTGTTTGTGCCCGGATTAAAGAAGTTTTACAAATTTCTGAATGCTTAGATTTGTGTTTAAACTTGTGCATACAAAATTTACGGTTTATATATTGAATTTTAAAATAAACGCATTTACACATGGCGTGGCGTACCCTTAGAAACCAATAGTAACAATCAAGTCCTTATGGAAACGGAAATGCCACATTGCGCGTTGTAATAAATTCACTGTATATTTAAATGCATTTTAAACATTTAGGCCAATAGTTATCTCTAAGTTTTTCTGATAATTACTATTACACCTATTTAATTACTTGTGCTTCAAAAATGTCATAAAGTATGGGGCAAGGATCTAATAATAGAAAAAATCTATTTACTTGTGCTTTCTGGAATTATTAAAAGGATAGTTTGATTTATGAATTAGGTTTTATTAAAGCATCAATTTCAAATAACTAAATAAAACCTTTTTGCCATAATTTGCCCCGACCAAAAATATACTTTTATCAAACCTCGTAATTGCTCAAGCTGTTGACTGAGTTTATGATGTAATTGTTTGTAATACAGCTTGAAATATATAAATCAAGTCTCAATACTTAATCTAATAAAAAATTGCTCAAGCAAATTGCTTGCTTTTCTATGTGTTCCATCTGAACACTGAAACTAAATAGAAAAACCCACAATTGTTATACATATTTCACATAAATAGCACATCATTGAATAGACTTTTTAATTTGCAAGCAAACATGTAGGTAGTGAAATAATATAAATTACATCATTTGGTACATTAATAGCACATTGCAGTCCACTGCTGAGATACTAACTAGTGGTTATTTTTAGATATGTAGCTTCTGTTGAGTAGTCATTTTGCTTAACCATTACTGTGATAGAAATTAGCCTAAATAATCAAAATTCTGACTGCAGGAGGACCGCAAGTCGCCTGCTGCGAAAACCAAGCCGCCAAAGGAATCTATGATAAAGGAATCGGATCTGAAGGAGTTCGAGCCCAAAGATGCAGAATTCAAACAGGTGCCCTTGCCTGCTGTCGAGACAGCAAACACGGAAGTTGTCATCTACGAAGAGGAAACGCGTATGAGTGCCGAAAACAGCAGCCGAGCACAGACTCCAGCAAAACAGGTTTGATTAAGCACTTTTATTAGAATATTTCCTTATAGTGTTCGTACAATATTTATTATGCATTATTTAAGTTTCAATGAACACAGCATAATAAGAGGTTATGTATATTTTTAGAAACTGTTTCTAATGGTTTTATTAATTAATAATTTCAACTCGAAGCACAAAATAGCATTTAAAACTTGTTAGTGAAGGTTTATCAATATTTAAATTATTGTGTTCACAGTGCAATTACAGATATAATAACAGATTTCATAATTTAGGTTTTGGTGTCCTCCACCGAGGTAATAGAGGAATCTCAAAGCTCTATACAAAGCAATACTACAACAGAGAGTGGTGAAAAATTGCAAAAGGTGCGCAAAGGCCCCCGGTTGGAGGTGCACCAGGAGCCAGAGGGCGAAGTCATCTCCGCGGATAAACTTACAGAGTACTCGTGGGGCGGCGGGGGCCCTTATATGCTGCAAGAACAGGTGGCTCAATTTCTGGGCATCAAATCGTTCAAGCGCAAGTACCCTGGTAAGTTTTAGATTGTTTTAGATGCCCTATAACAAAACGGGTAAAAATTAGGTCGCTATGATGATACTACTGAGTGTGCCGCAAAGTGTGCCAGTACTTCTCATTGAGTTTGCGTTGAACTGTAAATAGAAATATGTATGATGACAAAGTTGTAAAGTTTTGTAAGTGTAAACATTGCTGTAATACTGCGCATAATATAAGTGATTGTCAACTATTTCTTAATCATGCATGCTTGAATATATTACTGAACAATTGAATGTGTTACCTAGTCTAAATTCATTGCAATACTTATGCAAGTGCTTGAGGAGTTTTGCAAAAGACTGAATCAACTTCAGAGTCAGATGTTTACAAGTAAACTTGATGTCGTGCGTAACAGATTAAGAATTACAAAACTGGAAGTTGCCCAAAATGAGCTGCATAGTGTAGACTGTGCAGAGGCGACACGGATTGGTAACAATATTTACCATTGGTGTTTTCCTATGTGCCATATGCTGTCACACACACTGTATATATATCAGAGAGAGTATTAGGACAAAGAAAAGCAAGGAGAAGGAAGGAATGGTTTTACGAAGATTGCGGAAATAATATGAAGTCTAAGTACCAAGCAAGAGATAAATGGATAGCAACTGAAGAAGAACAAGAATTTAACGAATACAAGGGAAAAAGAAAGAATGTTGTAAAAAAGGAAAGCACAATGGATCAATGAACTCATGCTAGAAATAGACGGAAACAAAAGTAAGCTGCAGGCCTAATAAGATCAATTATGAGCTAATTAGAAATTGCAGCGAGGAACTATTAAGAAGAATTTACAATCTAATTACGTAGAAAGAGTTATTAACATCAATTATCAGGTTACAACTAAAAAAATATACAGAAGTGAGATTAAGAGTATCAGGAAAGGAAGATCGACCATACGCTACGAACATGATATAGCACTCTCACTTAAAACAAACCTTGGATGGTATAACCAGACCTGAAATATCTGCTAAGCCAGTTAAACTGACAAAAATGTTCACGAGCAAGAATTGCAACAAATGACGGAACTGCAGGTGAGATCAGCATAGAGACATGGGTGAGGCAGGTGATGCTCGGCCAACAGCACTTTTAACATTGCACTGAAAGGAACGATCAATGTGAGACAGGAATGAGAAGACCAGTTGTGCAAACCTCAATTCAGCTGGTAGTGTATGCAGACCATATTGAGAAACAGAAGAAGCACTAACTGTATTAGCAAGAGAAGCAAAACAGTAGAGGACTAGAAATAAATCGAAACAAAATGAAATATATAACAAGTTTGAGAAGAAAATGAACTAACTTGAACTCGATTAAAATAGGCGAAGAAAGTTGAAAACTTCAGATACCTACGGACGATTGTAAATAAAATTAAATAGAAAAAATGTGAAACAAAGCCTACTAGAGATACCAGAGGGTACTAAAAGATAGAACCATTAGTAGAAAACACAAAGATGAAATTATAAAAAGCAATTAGACCAGTAACGACTTACGCAATCTGCCCCACAAGCAAAGATGAACGGGAATAATTTTTAAAAAATAGAAGAATTATGGGCCCAATAAAAACAGATGAATGTACAAGTCTAATAAATCATGAAATAAGTGATAATTTGGGCATATACAAAGAAGGGAACGTGAGACCATAATACAGAAAGGGAGTGGGTTGGGTATCAATGACAAACAACCTGAGAGGAAGACCCAAATCAAGATATATATATAAGCGTGACACTCCTGATGGAGTATAGCTGTCCCTTCCAGAGAGTTTGTGGATCCAGTTGCTGGGGTGGATCAGTCCCCGAATAGTACTATATTATCGCGCGCACACATGTACGTACACTTATCACACATATACACTTACACGTACTGTTCACAGATTATTGTGAGTTTTTGCTTTATTAACTATTTGTCTCCACACTTTCCTGTTCACTATTTGGTCTCTCCAGTTATTGATTCCCATTTTTTTTAGATCGTCTATTACTTCATTGAACCACGTTATTCTGGGTCTTCCTTTTGCTCGGGTTTCGGTGGGTTTCCACTGCATGATGTTTTTTGTTGTGCTTCCTTCGTCTCTCATCACATGCCCTAGCCATCTGATGCGTTGTGCTTTTATGAACCTTATTATATCTTCGCCATTTATGTCCCTTAATAATTCATGGTTCATTCTAGCTCTAATCTCGCCTTCGCTGGTTTGTATTGGGCCAAGTATTGTCCTCAGTATTTTCCGTTCGAAAATTCTTAGTTCTTCGGTTTCTTTATTTGTGAGGCACATTATTTCTGAGGCATAAGTGGCTACCGGTCTTATTAGGCTTCTGTAGATTTTCATTTTGGTTTTTATCTTGATTTGTTTGTCCTTTAGCAGGTTTCTGTTTGCATAATATGCTCTTGTGCCAGCTTGTATTTTTTGCTTAATTTCAGTATTCCTTTCGTTATTTCTGTTTAATTGTACTCCTAAGTAATCAACATTATCTACTTTTTCGAAGGTGTATTTATTTATTTTTAGGATGTTGTTTCCTGTATTATTTATTTTTCTTTGACATACCATAAATTTGGTCTTTGTTTCATTTATGTGGAGCCCTATTTCCTTTGCTTTATTCTCAATTATTTTGAAAGTGTCAATTAATTTACATTTTGTTCGTGATATTATAACAACGTCATCTGCATAGGCAAGTATCTGCATTTCTTTGTTTATTATTGTTCCTTTATATTCAATGTTTCTCAGTACTTTTTCTAAAATAATGTTGAATAATGTCGCTGATAGAGCGTCACCTTGTCGTACTCCTGCATTTACTCTGAATATGTTCGTATCGCCTTCTGGTGTTCTGACGCAGGTTCTTGTATCTCTCAGTGTCATTTGTATTAATCGAGACAGTTTATTTGGTATTTCCATTTCTTTTAATGCTTTAAATAGTTCTTTCCTGTTTACTTTGTCAAATGCTTGTTGGAAGTCGATGAATAAAAGATAGATGTCGATGTCGTGTTCATGGCCTTTCTCTAGTATCTGTTTAATTATGTGTAACGCATCTATTGTAGACTTTCCAGTTGTAAATCCATGTTGATAGTTTCCAATTATTTTATTTGTGTGTTTTGTCAATTGTCTGTGTACTAATGTTGATAAGATCTTGTATGCTGCATTAAGTAGCGAAATCCCTCTGTAATTCCGACACTCTTCAGGATCTCCTTTCTTTTTTATGGTGATTATCACTCCTTCTTCTCATTCTCTCGGCATTTTTTCGTCTTTCCATATTTGTTTTATTATTTCGTAGATTCTTTGATGGAGTTTTTCACCTCCGTGTTTTAACAGCTCTCCGTTTATCTCATCTTTACCTGGGGCCTTTCCATTTTTAATATTGCACACTACATTCTTGAATTCTTCGTATGTTGGTTCTGGTATTTCTTCATTGTAATTATCTCCTGTTTCCTCCTCTTGTCGTTTGTTTTCCTCTTTTTCTTCTTGTTCATTGAGTAGTTTCCGAAAGTGTTTTTTCCCATATTTCCTTAATTCCCAAATCAAGATGGGAAGATCAAATATGTGAAGATATCAGAAACGTAAAAATTACGGATTGGCGGTAGATAATTAAAAATAGGAATGGGTAGGACCAGAGCTGTGCAGTAGTTTGATTACTATAGTCCGTCTCATGGTGAGTTTGCAGTACCTACACGCTCCTATGGGAGTTAGTGATGCCATATTTCTGTACAAAACTGTTTTGAAGCAATATGTACAGGGTTATTCATTATAAATTACCCACCCCTTATCATCGTTATTATTGCCTATAGAAAAAAAAGTTTTAAATAAAAGTTATGTGGTTATAACTGAATTTTGTTAAAATGCTATCAAAAGTACAGTGGCGTGCATAATTAAGGGGATACAAAAAAGTAATATATTTTTTTAAATGGAACACCCTGTATATTATTAAATTTTTGGAACGACCTTTTTTTCCTGATTTCAAAAATATACCATATGTTACCCTTACCTTATACCGTTTTTGAGTTATTAAACGTTGAATATCTTAGTTAAACTAGTTACTGTAAATGGGAATTATTAAAGTAAGCTATGAAAATGCAACTATTTTGTTTGATAAGTTACATTTCTTTAATGAAATAATAAAAATTAGTTATCATTTATTTATATTTAAATTTCCTGAATAAAACTTTGTTATATTTAATAATGTTAACTAGTTTAACTAAGATATTTGACGTTTAATAACTCAAAAACGGTATAAGGTAAGGGTAACATATGGTATATTTTTGAAATCAGGAAAGAAAGATCATTCCAAAAATTTAATAATATACAGGGTGTTCCATTTAAAAAAATATATTACTTTTTTGTATCCCCTTAATTATGCACGCCACTGTACTTTTGATAGCATTTTAACAAAATTCAGTTATAACCACATAACTTTTATTTAAAACTTTTTTTTCTATAGGCAATAATAACGATGATAAGGGGTGGGTAATTTATAATGAATAACCCTGTACAGACAGATCAATAAAAAAAACCAATTAGGGCAGGCTGTGATATGTGTTATACGTTTGGCAGTACTGAACTGTATTGTTAGTCTATGTCAAATTCGAGATTTGCCGGTTAAGTTTTGTGTCAGTCTATGTCAAACAACAAACAAAACCTAACCTACTAATCTCAAATTCGACATAGACTGACAATACACTTCAGTACTGCCAAACGTATAACACATATCACAGCCTGCCCTAATTGGTTTTTTTATTGATCTGTCTGTACTACCTGTCAATTATAAACGAATCCTGCTTTTGTTATACAAACTGCTTATCGTCGTTAACATACGATACTTCACCTGTGGCATAACTCTAATGCTAAACTTACCTATCTTATATCACCGGTGCTGGCCAGTCCGTAATGTACTTTAAACCCACCACAAGACAGACTATAGTAGTTAAACTACTACTGTTACTACTTTCAAGGTTTAAGTAATTAATAGTTAACAACTTTTTCAGTGTTGGTATGTGTATTATATTCAATACTTTTATTGTACAGTATTCGGTATTCATTACTTTTTCCTGCTATTCAGTTTTTAATCAACCGATTTAATTACTTTTGATGGTTTTATATTCAAACTATTTTCAATGTTTAACTACATTCAGTAGTTAACTACCTTGCCACTTTAAGACCTGTTGCTTTATTGATATGTTAGTCGATTTTAAGTGGGGCACTCAGGGATTATCCAACACTTTGGGAAGGTCCCAGAACTTCTCACGAGGAGCGAAGCGACTGGTGTCAGCAACAGGATCTCCTCACTCTAGATGGACTTGTCTGGTACACAGACGGTTCCAGGGTGGCAGGGGGATTTGGTGCTGTCATTTACGGCGATAGGCCGAAGGTCAAGCTCACCATTGCCCTTGGCTAAAATGTGCCACTGTATTCCAGGCAAAAATCTTTGTAATTTTAACCTGTGTCCAGGAAAATCTTCAAAGAGGATACTCCAGTCTTCATATATATTTACACAGACAGTCAAGCAGCCTAGGATCAACTCTAGGTTGGTTCTGACATAGAATGGAATACAATAGAATATTGTTTATTAATCACATTCTTCGTCTTCTTCTTCTTCGGTCCCGTGGATCCGCTGGGAAACACTGGGCGTCAAAATGGGCGTTTCAGTGACAAGTGTGAAAAATAGTATAAGGTTGTCAGCCTTATACTATCTTATCCTTCTTTCACGTACGGTAATCTCTTTCTTTATGTAGTTGAGTTATTCTACCTGATTGCATATCAACTCTACCAGCTCTTTCCTTGCCTCTCTGTTACCGGCTGTTGCTTTCACTTCATTCCATGTGATGTTTGCCGTGGAGTATTCTTTAATGAGATTCCTTCTCCACGTTAGCACCGGCCTGCCCTGCTTTCTTCTTCCTCTGATGGTATATTCCAACGCTTGTCTCGTGATGTCTGTAGTAGGTTTTCGCAACGTATGTCTTAACCAATTCCATCTTCTTCTTCTTATAATCTTTTTTTACTGTTTCTTGGCCAGTTGTTTCTCATAATTCTTGATTAGTTATTTGGTTGGGCCAGTATATTCTCAATATTCGCCTTAGGGATTTATTTATGAAGGTATGTATTTCTTTTGTTTGTTGTTTGCTAAGGGTCCACGTCTCAGATCCATACAATAGTACACTCTTCACGTTTGTATTAAAGATTGGAAGTGTAATTTTCGTTGATACCTCATTTGATGACCATATTTTGTATAATGAGTTGTACGCAATTTTTGCTCTATTAATTCTTGTTTTAATATTCGTTTGGCACCCTCCCTTTTCATCCAAAATGCTTCCTAGGTAATTAAAGTTGTCGGTGTTCTGAATCTTCTCTCCATGTGTTGTTATATCTACCAAGTCTTTCATATTTATTCTTAATGTTTTTGTCTTTTTTGTATTTATTTCAAGCCCCACACTGCCTGCCACCATCTTCAATTGTTTCAGTCTCATTTGTAGATGGCTTCTCCGTTCAGTAATTTGGCAAACGTCGTCGGCATATTCTAGATCTTCCAGTTTTTGCCCAAATCTCCATGTTAGCCCTTTTTTGTTGTCAGTCGACTTTCTCATCACCCAATTTATAAAAATTAGGAACAGTACCGGTGATAGGATGCACCCCTGTCTGACCCCTGTCTCGATCTCAATTTCTTCAGATATCGCACCATTATGCACTACTCTTGGTCTATAATTGTCATACAGTAGTTTAATTATTCGTACTATGGATCCAGCCAAAGATGATCCCTGCGTCATCGTTAGACGAAGTTAGCACAGAAATCGTTTTTGTATGCTTCACTCTCATTATTTGCGAGTGCGACAAGGATAGCATAACATTAGCACGTCTCTGGGTCTTTGGGAGTGGATTTGACTAGCGCGGTATGCGTTTGTAAAATATAGTGTTGCCGACGTTAATAATAAATCCGTAGACTAAATAAAGATATTATCAGTAAACAGTAAATAAACTAGATATATCGGCAAAATTATTTTGAAAAAATTGAGTGTGGTTAAATCAGAAATTACAGATAAATGAGATTAATTTTACGAACAATTTAAGATTTTTTACAGATTTTTGTAAAAAGATCCGTAAGTATAGGCAACGTTGTATGCGTCCACAAACATATGATGAACATCTGACTTGTCCTTCACATTTTTCGAGGTTAGTTTTCCCGTACAAACGTTTTTTGACAGTTTTGGCCAACAATAAGCAGCAGTTCTTGTCAGAACTAATAAAACGTACGTCAGTGCAAGGCAAGACTTTGCGTTCGCAGTCTCAACAATTGTTGCTGAATCTGTTAAGTTATTTTGAGAAGGAAAAAGAAAATGGTGGGCATTTACTTCCTTTATTTTGTGTGCAAGAGGTATGGCACGTTAATTAATTGCTTACGATTTTATTGTACAATTACTTGTTTATTGCAGCGAGCAGCTGAGGCTTTAGGGATAGGCATTGCTACTGTGAAAAGGATCAAGGATCGTAGTAGCAACCAACCAGTTTTATTTAGTTCTCGTAAAAAAAGAAATAGAAAACTGCAGACCTGCCAGAGTCTTTTAACTGGTCATCAAGGAAACTGTATATGAGATGTACAGTGAAAGTAAAGCGTACTTATCAAGTTTATTTGATTTTATAAATGTGAATTTTTATATTTATTCCAGAAAAACACATTACTCTCAAATCTTTAAATGATGAACTTCAAGAGTATCACATTCTAATAGGCAGAAGCAGTTTAAACGTTGTTCTGCATGACCTTGGGTTTAAATTTCTCAAAGACAACAATCGTAGATCATTAGTTGAAAATGCAAATATCGCCAGTTTGCGTCTTCTGTGTTTAGAGATTCTCTTTTGATAAGAGTATTGCATCGCAAGGGTTTAAAAATGGGATACTAAAGCGCAACACCTAGTCCCTCTTACGCAAATGTCAACCTTACCTACTATCCTGTTTTTTACTTAACGAAGCTTTGATGACCAAATAAAGGCGAAATAGCCTTAACATAAGATGCGGAGCAAATGCCGCATTCATCCGGTGTAACCCGAGGCATGTCCGAAGGCTACCGATGACAGACCCAGCACCAGACTCAAGCACAATCTAAAGACACATTGTCTAAGATTAAAACATGGAAAAAGGTTAAAGGAAGAAAGGCTACAGAGCACAACTAGTAGCTAGCAAGATTAAGACAAGAATACAGAGAGGCCAGCACCACAGCTAAGAGAGCTACAAGAGGCGATAAAGGCAATGGATAGATTACCTCCCCATCTAGCACACGTAGCAGGGAAATTCAACAAGGCACGAGAACCAATCGTGAGCAAAGAGCTGTACACCAACATCTAAGGAATTCTTCAAATGAACCCACTGTCGAAGAAATTAAGAAAGAAATTAACCAGCTAAAGCTTTGAAAACAGTCGGAACAGATAGTATACCACCTGAGCTATTCAGATTCAACGAAACAATACCTACAGAGTGGAAGGACGGTCTGATTATCAAACTCCTAAAGAAGGGTGATCTTGGTGAGTGCCTAAATTGGCAAGGGAAATTGTTAATATGATAAATAAAATGATTCCTACTATTATAACCAAACTGGCAGAGACCGTAGAACCCACCCTTCCCAATTAACAAGCAGATTTCAGATCTCATCAAATACTTCATTTTTTTGAGTTCAATTCCGGTACGTTTCAGTATCCCATATGCATATACTGATTTGTAACTTGTTGTCCTAAAAATTTTCTATCCTTGTTCTGTTGTGATATCAATGTTAATTCTAATTAGGTGCTTGATAATATATCTGATTGGACCATGGTATTTTAAGTGTAAAAACTTCCAAACTGTATTTACCATTGTATTTTATTATATAATAGTAAATAGTATTTTATTAGTTAATTTATATAATATGTATATTATCAAAATATCAAAAACCTTCTCTACCGTTAGGTGCAACGTATAAATAGATAACCAAATAACTACAACTTAACTAAAATAACAGAATTTACAATTTTCTACCAATAATTAAAATAACTTCATTCCCTTATACATCGTATAAACGCCTTGCCCATTCTTTTTTGATTTTTGGTGGTCTTTTCCCTTCACTCCAAGTCATTCCTTTTTCAATTAGGTTTTCTTCTACTTTCTTGCCCATAATTTTCTTGCTCTTCACCCATTCTTATTGTGTCAAAACCATTTAATTTGTTAAATAATAAAAATGAAATATGTATTGTTAAAGAATCCTGTGTCTTTAATTTTAATTAAAAGCCAAATGAAAGCTAGAACCGCATACCTAACCTCAAAAAGTATATTATATGACAACTCTGTCAACCTCAATTAATTGTCAAATTATGGATGCTGATTTGACTAGGAATTTTTTAATCTTATACCACACAGACAGCATTGATGACCAGGGATCTTCTTTCGTCGGATGCATAGTATGTATTTGTTGGGTACACCGTAGTTTTTAAGTATTTCCCACATTTTTTGCATATCTATTTAATCGAAGCCTTTTCTAAAATCTGCAAAACCCATATGCGTTTCTTTCTGCCATTCAATTCCTTCCTCCAAAATAATCCTGAGTGTACATATTTGGTCTATACAAGATTTCCGTGATCTGAATCCAGCTTGATTTGTTCTAAGTAATTTCGCTTTTCATTCGTTCTAAAATTATTCGCGTAGGTATTTTGTTTTGTTCGATTACCTTTCTTTGGCAATTTAATTATCAGGCCTACTTTCCAATCGTTTGGTATTTTTTCTTGAGCCCATACTTTATTGAGCAGGCAATGTAATATGTCTACACTTATTTCTGCACCGGCTTTTATTAGTTCTCCCGGAATATTATCAATTCCAGCGGCCTTATCGTTCTTTAGCTATTTTATAGCCTTAAGTATCTCTTCTCTTGATATTTCGCCTACATTAAGATTTAATTCATCGCTCTCTTCTTTGTCGCTATATATATCTGAGTCTGTCATTTCACGTTTCGTGTAGATTTCTTTAAAATAATCTAACCAGCGTTCAACTGTCTCTTTTTCCGATTTTAACATTTTCCCATCTTTATCTCTTACTTGCATTGCTGTGACACTATTCTTCCCAATCAGCTTCCTTGATATGTTATACAGTGTTTTCATATCATTCATGTTTGCCGCTTTCTCTGCTTCCTCTAACAGTTCTTCTTGTTGTTTTCTTCTGTCTCTTTTTGCACTCTTTTTAACTTCTTTATCTTTAACCCGGCACATGTTTTCCAGTTCATCTTTCTTGTTTTTTTATTTTTTCGTTAAAATTTTCCCTTTAATTTTCCTTCTTCAATCAATCCCCAAGTTTCTCTTGACATCCATTCTTTACTATTTCTCTTTGTTATCCCAACAGATTCTTACACCGCTGTGTTAATTATTTTTTTATAATTCTCCCATAATTGTTCTATAGACATCTCTTCGGGGTTATGACTTTCGAGTTTGGTTCTTAGCTTGTTCTGCTATATTTTTTTAATTTCAGTATCGTCTTTAAGCCGTTTAGTATTATATATGGTTCTATTCGACTTCATTGTGACTTTTGCTTTTAATTTAATTTTTTATTTTGTCCTCACTAGGTCATGATGAGACCCTACATCTGCCCCTCGTATCGCTCTGACATCCATTACACAATGTTTATGCTTCTTTGATATCGCTATGTGATCAATTTGGTTATAAAAAATTTCTCCTGGCGCAGTCCATGTTACTTTATGAATTTCCGTGTGTGTGAATATACTTCCTCCAGCTATCAGATTGTTGGTTGAACAGAAATCCAGAAATAGTTCTCCATTCTTGTTTATTGTGCCTACACCTTCTCTTCCCATTATTTCTTCTCTTCTGTATTAACATTTCCTATCTTGGCGTGTAAATCGCCCATTACAATTATTATGTCTCTTTTGTGATTATTTCGGCATTTGTCATATGTATTTTGTAACTGGTCGTAAAACACTTCTTTTCCTTCTAATATTCCCATCTTTGTTGGTGCATACACATTTATTATTGATAGGTTAAAAAACCGTGCTTTATACCTTGCCATAATAATTCTCTCCGTCACTGCTTGCGATTCTATAAGAGCTCTTTTTGCCTCTGAACTCAGCATAAATGCAACTCCGTGTTCATGCTTGGCATTTTCGTCCACCACATAAGAACCCAATCTCCTTACTTCTTGGCTTTCATTTTCTATATTAATTTGTATCCCAATCTCTCTTTTAGCAGTATTCTCACTTTTTGTTTGAGTTGCATCTCCGATTCTTCTTCAGGATCTTGTAAGCCTTGAATAGTTATTTTTCTTTTGCGAATCTCTCTTTCTACCAGTTCTAATCTTCCATTCTGTTCCTTCACTACTTCTTTTAGTTTCTTGTTCTCTTCACGTAGTTCTGCGTTATCCACCGCCACTTTTTTAAGTTCTTCTTGATATTTATCTAATTTATTCTCTATGCGTTCAGACCGGTTCTCCATATCCCCTAATTTCTTATTAATCTCATCCAGTATTTTCTCCATTTTAACAGTTCTGGTTTCCTGTTTGTTTATGCACTTAACCGATTACTTATTTATGTTTACACTAAAGAGAAAGACCACTACGGCTTCTGACCTCTGATTTGCTATCGCCCCGCACTGTGAGCTCACTTGTTCAACTGCGATCCCCACACGCAAACCTGCGACCTACAACGAGCAGTTTTAGCTTTGTTTACTTCCAAAACTCGTTCTGATGCAACAACAAATCTTCCACAATAAAACACTTATCTTTATAACACTTCTTGTTTAGGATAACTCTTCTACACGCACTTTAATTCAACTATTCAATTGCAGAGCACTCTCTAACACAACCGCTAAACTCAAATATCATTAATCACATTAAATAACATTTAAACTAAACTTGTATTAAAGTCTACACATTACCCTTTTTCTGTGACATCAGAAATAACAAAACATAGCGTTAAAAACATATGTCTTAAATTATACATCAAAAATCAAAATTTGGTTACACTGTTTTATTAAGCACATAATTATCTACAACTTTTTCCTTTACACATTTTTTCTAAAGTCAATAATAACAGAGCTATAGGCACCGAACGGACTTAGAAAAAAATCATTTTTGCGAAATATCTAGTTAGCCTTGCATTTTTTACAAAAAACAAAAAGCTCATTAAATTGAGCTCGTAAAACTGCAATTCTTTCCCCATTTAACCGTTTCTCTATCTCCAATACTTTCCGAGATCCCCATGCTAAACATTCAAAAAAACTCACCTTGTATAATAAAAATAACATGTCAATTTAACTAAATTATAATTGCATGTAAACGTCATCATACCATCAAGAATTGTTTTGGCAAACTCAAAGATATAAGGTCACATTTTCTAACACATTGCGCAGTGTATCAAATAAATTGACACAATTTAAAAAAAAATTATGACTGACAAATATTATAATCTGCAATTGTTTCTACCGCTTTGGTTTTAAAAGGAACGTAAATCTGATCTTGTAAATAAGGATCCATTATCTAATAACTGCGTGAGTAAGTGCTCATTTAATAGAGAATCCTAAAATATATAATAATTTTATAAAGAATTATTTAGCAAAGAAAATTATAATAGCAAAAGAAAGAAAATGTATTAAAAGAAAACTTAATTATCTAAAAAACACTATGCCACTGAGCCAAAATTATTTTGAAATCGAAAAGTTTCTTAGAATAAATTTAAACAGTTAACGTAATGTTAATTCAAGTATTAAAAACTTAACATTAATCGTTACTTTTCTCATATTTACTACAATGAATTAAGTTCTGAAATAGTAGTTATGCAGTTTTAACACCCATACGATGACACCTGTCTATGGATTTGCTCGTGAGAACAACTTGTTTTGATTTGCACAAATATTCTGATAAAATGAACCCAAGAGTCTCGGCTAAGGGATAATACTTTTGGGTCATTTTTTATTCTCATTTTTGCAACCAAACATGAAGCACCCTGTTTTAATCCCAAATTAAAATTGAAATTCTCACAACTTATCACAAAGATGATGAAACCGGATGAGAAAATTCAGCAACGTATAAGAATGACCGCATACTGTCATAAGATACTGCATCCACATGGGAAATATGACTTTCTTCACAGTCAGGGTCATTGTACAGGTGCACCAGCTTTACATGCACGAGACAAATAACCCTAAATAGAATTCAATATGGCTGCACGCATACTGGTGTCATTATAAAATGGGGCGGTGCATGTAATCAGCAGTGCAGCTTAATTGTAAGTTCGTAGTACCAGCCAAGTTTTCTATAGAATTAAATATAGATCCGTTTAGCACAAACAGTGGGACCGGTTTTTTCTTTCGACGAGGACTTGTTTTGGAAAGCAAAACAAGCAATATGCGACCTTCAATATAAATTTCTATAGTCAGAAAGCTGCATATATTGAAATTAAAGTGAGGATTTACCTATTTTGAAAATATGTAGACATGAAGATTTACCTTAAAACTAGAAACCTTTGAGCATAGCTGCTAATTCTACTGTGTTAAAAAACAATGTATTGTATAACTAAGTATCATAGTTAAGCCACTCCCTACAAAAGCATACAACGTTTATGTTTGTACAATTTATTCTGTAATTGGGATTTCTTCCTGCTAATAAATAAAAACAAATTACTACATTGAGAACATTGCAGGAATCCAGAGGCGGACAGTAGATATGCAAGAGCGCGACTTCATACGTGAAAGTTGTCTAGCCTCCGAAGCGATGTGTGATATGGGCCTGACAGCCGTGAGGACTGAGGATATTTTGGATATAATGTACACAGACTTCCAGAATAAATACGAGGAGTACTGCAAGCACCTGCGCGACCGCCAGGCCAAAGACGTCTCCAACAAGCAGAAGGCTCTCAGCCTGGCTGCTAGCCAAGAGAAGACTAAAATGGATATCGTGGAGCAAGCTGTGCAGTCAGCTTTTCAGTGGAACGCTAGTTTTAATAAGGTAGGGTTGTAAATAATCTAGTGCTGTTGGTATATGTTTTTTTTATGTGTAGGCAAGAAGGGAGCAGAGACGGGCTTGTATGGATCTTCAGTCGTTCACTGTGCACTTTCCTAGAGGAAAAATGAAGCAGGTGAATAAACCACCTATTGGGAATTATCCCTTGGCTTTAGTACCGGGACAGTTTACTGATTATTATAAGGTAACACTATTGTTTTTGTTAATGATATTTTGCAAGGTGCTATAACTAATTTTATTTCAAATACTCTCGTATATAGAAAAGTATTAGTAGGATAAATTGAAAAGGTTATTCCTTCCTACTGAATTGAACAAACAACATGTAATAGTTTATGTTACATATAATTCATATTTTTCAAACACAGTGAAATCTCCCATAAGCGGACATGCACAGTGCTAAAGTTTTTGTCTGGTTATTAGAGGCGTCTGCTTAAGGGAAAATCCATTTTTATGTTTAAAAACGTTTTATTATGCAAAGGTATACATACATACACGCTAACAGTACAGATAAGAATATTAAAATAATTGAAACAAAGTTATATAATAGTTACAAAATCTAAAATATTCGTTTGACATAGGGATTTTTTCTGACTGAATATTATACTTTCCACCACATGTATTTTTGAATATTTTGAAAGTTCGATATTCTCGTAAATTTCTAAGTCGTCATCGTCTTCTGATTCTGCCAACTTCACATCAACGGCAGCTGATTCACCTGAAATTTCGGTTACATCATCTTCCACGATTATTTCTTCGTCAATGTTTATAAATTCGTCAAGGTCGACGTCTTCGATTTCTGGGATATTTCTATACAGTTCAGCCACTACTGATAAGGGTAAATCATCCTCTGGTTCGAATTCATTACAGTGGCATAACTTGGTACCTGCAGACCCCGCGGCCGCGGGGGTCCTGAGCTTAATTTTCTTATTCTTTCATTCAATAAACGCAAGCAGGAAAAATTCTTTTTATTTTTATTTTTATCATAATGGGATGGCTACGCAAAAGGCAAATAAATCAAGCTGACATGGATTGTTTTGTAATAATATCATAGAGTAATGAAAATGTCGAATATCCTGCAGTGGTAACGCTGATTTGACATAATTCCGCCCAAGAATTCTATAATATGACGCCTTACGACATTAGCTGGGTCTGCATTTTGAAGTGTCGGTACAAGAGAGATTCACAGTGTAAAAATTGTTGAAAAATGGTGTCCATGACCGTTTAAGAGAGTGTCCGTTTAATAGAGAAAATTCTATTAGTAAAGTTAATGCAAGCAAGTTGGTTCCCAACAAAATGTCTGTGTAAGAGAGGTGTCTGCTTATTAGAGATGTTCGGTAAGGGAGATTTCACTGTATTTGAAAATATAGCCGATGACTCATACATATTTTTAATTTGACTATCGTTCAATGTTTGTTTTCCTAAATACATCTTGCAAGTCTGTGTCTTGGTGAATTTTAAACATTTTGTAATATGCTTCAATTTTCGCTGTAATTCTGTGTCGGAAATTCACATCCACGTTATTAATTAAAGTTGAATGTTGAATTTTTAATGAAGAGCCATGAAAGGAGGTCGCACGGTGTTAAATCGCATGACCTAGCAGGATAATCATTTGCTGTACTTCTGCTAATAATTCGATTGTGGAAATATTCGAGTGATAAGCGCAATTGGTGTGATTTTAATGTTGCGAAACTAACTTCAAGTCTTGAAGTGTATGCTGCAATTTATTGCACCAAATTCAAGGAACAAATAGAAAGGACATAGGGAAAACATAAGAACAGAAAAGTACAGGATAAGAAACAGGAATTTGTATTCTAACCTAAAATTGTAAAACCATAAGGCCTTGGACACACGTGAATTCTTTATTCGAGATACAGAAAATACACGTGTTTAAATGGAGCTGTTCACACGGCATTTGGCGACGCATACAGTATCGCGCTGCAGAATTTTGGTATCTGTAATTTTCGGCCGCCAGTGACAAATTCTGTATCTCTGATACCAATTTACCATTAGAGAATATGGAGTCGTTCAGACACGCCTACTTTTGCAAGCCAGAACACACGATATCATATCATAGGCGTAGCATATTTTCTTCAACTTCTATTTAAATCGGATAAACAGTGCGTTCGTTACTTTACAACGATCATGGACTGTACATTATTCGACAATGAAAAATTTATTAGCTTAGTAGCGCCCAATCCCTGTTTTTGAATACAGCACGTCCAGACTAATTTGACAGAAACAAAGAACAGCAATGCTAGGTCCATAACAGCACGGCACTGGACTGTTTTCGCAAGTGACTGAAGGCCTGTGTATCAGATACAGTCGCCGCGTCTGAACAGACTGCAATTCTGTATCTCGCATACAGAATCCACGTGTGTCCAGGGCCTAAATATTGATAAGAGATTAGAAGGCCAAACTACAAGAATAAAGGTCAGCACCAGAATATAGGCTACACATCACACAGCTGTGCCAAAACAGCAATCCAACAGAAAATGGCATGCAGAATGGCAAGGTATGATTACGAGAGTGAAGAATTGACGGTAAAAAAAGAGAAAAGGAGACTGAACTATTCAATAAAAGTAGGGAAACAAGTAGAACACTAACAAAAAATGGAAGTCCAGGCAAAACGATAGCAGCAACGAAAGTGCAGGAGACTGGAAAGAAATGAAGAGTATGCTGAAGGAAATGATGGATTACATAAAGGAGCTGAGAAATGGCCAAAACCGCCAACAAGGTTTGGTTACTATTTACCAATTTATTTGATGCGTAGCAATTTTTACTGTAGAATTTAGTTCAGTAAAATACACACGTTTATGGAAAACAATAACCTTCCTTTATTTTTAATTTAAAGAAATAAACAAATATACACACGTACACATTTGTTAATATTACACAAATGCAAATACAAAATACAAATACGTGAGGCGCTCGCACTGATCTGGGACGACTGATGTCGAAAACTAGGCTACGCCAGTTTATATAACCACTGTTTGAATGGAAGGAGCCCCGTCCATTCTTTCGGATACAATAGCACCCTTCGCTCTATTGTGACAGACAAGTTTGGGATGCTACCTCCGATAATAAAATTGCTTGGGCTTCTTTCATATTCAAGAATTTATGACTCTGTTGTGGCCAGGGTTGGTCATTGCAGTCTGCCTGGAATTTGGGTCACAAGGATATTTATATAACCCTTCCTTTTGTCATTGGGTGCTCGTATGCTTGTGACATCCGTCGTGTTGGTTTTCGAATTTATACTTTGACGGTTTTGACAAGTTAGTCTGCATTGTTTGAGGGCGACCCAAATCACATTTTTTGGGTTCTAACACTTTTGTAGATCATTCGTCACTCACGTTTTAGATAGTACTGACGTTTACAAATTTGGAACTGCGCTTAATGTCAAGTTTCAGTTGATTTAGAATTGCACTTAGTGTCAAGTTTGGGTAGATTTATGACCATCCCTTGCACGACAGGCGTTTTTAAGTCAATTACCTTGGTACAGTACAAAGGAGAGATACAGAAAATGATGGAAAGCTTGGAAGAGATTAAGGATAAGCAAAAAGAATACTGTGAAGAAGTGGCCTTGCTAAGGAAAGAAAATACAGAACTCAAGAAAGAAGTCGAAGAATTGAGCAAGAACTACGAGGAGAAATTAGAAGGAATAGAACCAAGTTGCGAAAGTATTGAGAAAGAAAGACGAAAGAAAAACTTTTTAGTAACCGGACTGGATACCAACGCAGCAAATGAACAAGAACTAAAGAAAGAGTTGGATACTTTTCTAAAAGACAACATAAAAATAGAAGTCACAATACACGCAGCATACAAGATAGAGGAAAAATGTTACGTAATGAAAATATGATCTCTGGAACAAAAAATAGAAATACTGAAAAACAAAAACAGATTATAACTCACAAAGGATGAAAAAAATTTATATATCGATTGTGATCTAACAAAGAACGAAAGGAAAATTCAAGCAGAAATAAGAAAATACGCTAAAGAAGAAAGGAAAGCCGGAAAAAATGCAAAAGTAGGGTATCAGAAACTACTAACCAATGGACAAGAATGGAAATGGGATGGGAAAGAAGGAAAACTTAAGAGAGTAGAGGAGAAGAAACAGGAACAACGAACAATATCCAAATATCTCGAAGCAAAAAATAAGACAACCAAGGCAATGAACGAGGGTAAGAGACGAGACAATGAAAACATATTAAAAATAGCTACATGGAACGTACAGGGTGTAAATAAAGAAGCGAAGTTCAAAGAACTCTCACAAGAATGAAACAAATACGAAATTGACCTAGCAGCAGTGCAAGAAATAAATATCAAAGGAAACTCAATTACCAACCTCAGAAATTACACATGGTACAGATTAGGAACAGGCTTCATAATCAAAGAAAACCTCAAAGACAGGATAATAAACTATATTGTAATAAATGAAAGGCTAAGAGTGGCAGTAATTGCAAAAATTAAACAGAAAAAAACAAACTTAGAAGATAAAAGAAATAGCAAATGCAGAGGCGTTAAAAATTAAAGAAAACAAATTACTATACAGTAAAAACACAATGAAAACCATAGCAATAAAACAAATATCATCAATATAGACACGGAATAGGAAAACGAAGAATCCTACACAGGATCGTTGGAGGACTAAATGAAAATGACATATGGAGAAGAACCAACAACGAACTAAAAGAGATATTAAAGACACAGGGATAAATACAATTATAACCCAAAACAGGCTGAGATGGTTGGGTCATATACTAAGATGGCCCGAAACTGACCTAGCAAAGATCGCTTTCATCACAGAAATGCCAGGAAAAAACAGGAAAGGTAGACCGAGGAAAACGTGGTGGCAAACTGTAGAGGAGGATATTATGTGTTACAACCTACAACACTGGAAGATTGCAGCAGTGAATAGAAGAACATGGAAAGAACACATCAAAGCCATAGGTCTTCAGGCCTAAGGTGCTGTAGAAAATTTTAAATGTTCTTGATGTGAAGTGGCGCCATACTGCTGGGATTGCTCAAAAACAGGCTGCAAATTCATGACAATATCTAATTAGCTTAGTATCATCGTGTAGATTGTCTTAAAAAAATATTGGTTCGATTATTTTCTTTATAGTAATTGCAGCCAAACACCAACTTTTTCAGAATGAAGTGAAAATTGGATAAATTCATGCCGATTTTCAGCACTCCAAAGTAGCATGTTCTACGAGTTAACATAACCCATTTGGTAAAACTATGATTCATCATTAAAATGTACTTTGGTTAGAGACTGTACATCATTAAGTAGTGGATCAAGGAACCATTGATAAAAGTGCAGTCTTCTTGGTTTCCGCAATCTCAAAAATGGTTTGGAAATATTTAAATTCTGTAATGATTTCAGGAATAGTTATTTAAGTAACGGCTTGTTGCTTGTTGAGTTTTTAAGAAATGGTTTGGTTTGTCACCTGCCACCTGGATTAATGTTGAGTCGTGTTAACTGTGTCACATGTCACACAAACAGTTGCAATTATAAACAAAACATTTAAGTCTACATCTTGTGTTGTTAATTATACCGGGTGATTATAAATGCTTTTCCATCAAGTTCCTTTTGAAATATTTGTTGTATGAATAATATGTTGGTGGCACTGTAAGTCTATGTTAAATTGGAGGTTAGCAGGTTAGGTTTTGTGTCAGTCTGTGTCAAAACTGACGCAAAACCTAACCTGCTAACCTTGAATATGACATAGACTTACAGTGCCACCAACATATTATTCATACAACAAATATTTCAAAAGGAACTTGATGGAAAAGCATTTATAGTCACCCGGTATTATCATAGGAACTTAATAATAATATTAAGTTATGTTGTCAAGGGAAAGCGGCAAATAAATATTATCACCACCTTACCCGCTTTGTTACTAAGGCTGGTTTGTCATCTGTCAACAGGATTAATTTTCGTGAGTCGTGATACCTGTGAGTGTCACATGTCACATAAACGCTTGCAATTATAAACAAAACGTCTAAATCTGCATCTTGCGTTGCTAATTTTATTGTCCTAAGAACTTAATAATAATATTAAGTTCCGTTGTCAAGAAAAAGCAGCAAACAAATATAATCACCGACTTACACATTTTGTTACTAAGGCTGTATCACTGACTTACATGATCGACAGCGAGAAAAATACTTTTAATACTAGCAACATACATTTTTTGTGTCAGTAAGAGAAACGTCAACTTCAATGACAGATTTTGGTATTAAAAGTAATGACTTTGAAGACGATTGTGGAAAAAAATTATGAGCAGTAAAAAGGGTAAGAATCAATATTGAAAATGATTTAATGAATTAAAAAATAAATAAAGAGTTTGCAAAAGAAGCAGCTGGTACTTGCAATAAAACGAAAATAGGATATCAAGTTTATGAGTGAGATTGGAAATAATGCAAGTTCTTAACTTAATACAAGAAGTGACCTCCAAAAATTAGACATAACCCAAACAGCAGCTATGATATAGGTAAGTGAAAATGGAAAAGAGTGAGTATACAGATAAACAACAAATAGAACACAAACTTATGAATAAAAGAGAAAACCGTGAATTTTGAATTAGAAAAAATAAGAAAATTATTGATTAGTACCAACAAAACTTAGATTGCAATATAAGAAATGATATGAGGTGAGAGGGCAAAATACGAAAAGGGAACTTTATATTGTGGTACTCTGAAAAAAAGCAAAGAAGAAATAGTTGAGATTTCATAGCGAGAGGGAAAACTAGAGACCCTCGGGTATTAAATTTCCAAGCTAGAACAAAACCCTTTATGGATATTTTTGAAATGAGACCAATTCCAAATGGCATTCAAGTCACTTTGAAGACCGTCTGCGTCCTCCCACCATTCAATAGCTCTGCATAGTTTAAGATCATCTGCAAATACACTAGCAGTAGCATATTGTAAAACCTCCAATATATCATTAACAATTAGGTCGAAAAGTAGGGGGGCACAGTGCGATCCTTGTGAAACCTCTGAAAGAACTCTTCAGTAAAATCTGCATTCTTTTCACTCCAATCATTAACAACATTTTCATGCACATCTTTAGCTTCGCTGTTTATTTGCCTTCACACAATTTGAAATCGTTTTTTAAAACTTTCTAACCAGCCATCATTATTATTATTAGCATAACATTCCTATAGGAATATAGCTGTTTCCTTGAAACTGTCTACATCCGTTTATTGGGGGAGATCAGTCTCCGTATAATATATAAATCACTTCACTGTTATAATTTATAAGCCGCGGTGAGTCTTTGCTTCTTTCACTATTTGTCTCCACCTTTGTCTATCTTGCACATCCTTTCTCCATTGTGTGTGTCCCATTGTTCGTAGGTCTGTTATTACTTGATTTACTTCTCGGTCTTCCCCTGCATCACGTTTCATTTGGTTTGTATTGCATTATTGATTGTATCGTACTGTTTCCACTTCTTATGATGTGCCCTAGCCATCGAATCTAACTATATCTTCATCTTCCATTTCTTTCTGTATTTCGTGATTCATCCTTGGCCTTATCTCATCTTCACTAGTTCGTATAGGTCCAAGAATGGTTCGCAGTATTTTTTGTTCAAAAATTTGTAGCTCTTCTTCTTCTCTTTTTGTTACGGTGACGACTTCAGCAGCATAAATGATTGCTGGTCTTATAAAACTTTTATATATCTTTATTTTTATTTCTATTACTATTTGTTTATCTTTCAACAAGTTCTTGTTTGCGTAGTATACTTTATTTCTTGTTTGTATTCTGGCTTTTATGTCTTCGCTCCTGTCATTGTTCTGATTAAAGCGCATTCCAAGCCATTGGACGCTTTAAATTTGGGAAATTCTAGTATTTCTGCAACTATTGTCATTATAACCAGTATTGACTGCCACAATTTTTAACAAAAACATACAAGTCTTAGCTTGGTTAGCGTACGCAGATGACATTAACATTATCAGTAGATCAGTAACAGACCTGGGTCACAAGCTGAAATATGGCGAGGACAATCAAAGTGCCGAAATACCTCGTAAAGTACGCATGACAGCAGTGGGAAAGCTCGGATACATTTTAAAGAACGCCAGTGTTCCCATAAACCTTAAAACAAACATCTTCAATACATGTATATTTCCAGTAATGGTTTACGGAATGGAAACAACAACAGTTAACGTTAAGTCAACAAATAGATTAAGGACAACGCAAAGAGCAATAGAAAGATTAATGTTGGGTATAAACCTTAATCTGAAATGAAGAAATAAGAAAAAGAACAAAAGTAACGGGTGTTGTAGAAAAAATTGCTCAATCTCAGTGGAGTTGGGTAGGCCATGTAGCCAGACACGATGACACAAGATGGACTAAACGGGTCATGCAATGGAGGCCGAGATTACATAAGAGGAGCATGGGGAGACACAGACTCATTGGATAGACGACATCAAATTGAAAATTGGGAGAAATTGGCACCAAGTAGCACAGAACAAAGTACACTGGAAGGAACAGGGAGGCCTATATGCAGGAGTGGATGAAAAGGGGTTGCTAAAGAAGAAGAAGAAGTAACAGACATCAAAGAAACCTTCGCATCTCTGGAAAAGCTGCAGATGGTATGGGTTTAAAAATACACTCCTCAAAAACTAAATACATGTACATAAGTTATTGATAATCAAAAAACAATTGTGTTAAATCAACACAAGTTTGAAAAAGTGCAGGAATTTGTATACCTGGGAATATTAATTAATAACAGTAATAACAACAGTGCAGAGATACAGAGAAAAAACACACTACCCAACAAGAGCTACTATGGACTGGCATCACAACTCCAAATTAAACAAATGTCAAGAAGAATAACATTTAGAATGTATAAAATGCTAATATGCCCGGTACTGACATGCGGAGCAGAAGCATGAACAATGGCATCCACGGATAGAAACGTGGAAAGATTCGAAAGCAAAATCCTCAGAAGAATTTTGGTGTCGTACTAGAAAATGAGATCTGGAGAAGCCGATATAACCATGAGCTGTATAACATCTTTCAAGAACCAAACATAATAAATGTTATCAAAGCGAAAAGACTGGAGTGGTTAGGTCACATAATGAGAATGAACGACACACTCCTACGCAAAATACTATTTGACATAGAACCAGAAGGAAACCGAATAGTAGGCTGCCCACGAAGCAGATTAATGGAAGCGTTAACAACATCAGCAATGGGCATCCAACAAGAGAGGAAAAGGGGAAAAGAAAAAATGGAATGGAGAAAAGTTGTTGAGCATGCCAAGGCCCACAAAGGGCTGTAGTGCAATGATGATGATGATGATGCAACTTTTTTAGCTTGTTCTTGCAAAATAGGACCAGATACAGTAGCGGATTTATGGATTTCTCGGTAAAGGCAGTAAGCTGATTGTGTTACATTCCGCATTTGCAGGTTTCCATTTATAATATTGTGTACTTTTGAAACGCGATATATTTTCCGCTTTTGCGTTATGGAGGTTTCTGCTTTATTATGACAAAGATGTATATACCATGTGTAACTGAATCCTGGTAGACCTTAAATATATTTTAAAGTTATGCTACTATTTACGTGAGATTTGGGAAAGTGCTTATGTTTTTAAATTCTGAATGTAATGATGTACAACATGCCCAAGTTCGAATCGACAGTCTTATGTTTAATTAATAATGAAAACGAAAACAAGGTTGCTATGAAACTTCACGATTTAAAGCAAATAAATGTTTGTTTGTCTGTCATTGCGGTGGTGGACAAATTACAGTATTATTAAGCAATTAAAACCATTGGTGGTGTGTAAAATGGAACATTACTACTATACTCGTACTGAAAAGGTAGATATGTTATTGATATTTGGGGAGTGCAGAAAAAATGCACTGGCAGCTTGCGTTTTGTATGTGGAAAGGTACCCTGATCGTCATCATCCTGCTGCAAATTATCTGAATAGACTTGAAAGGCAATTTCGTACTGAACCCGACAATAATAATCCAAGAGAGCATTTCCGTATTTCAGAAGAAACAGAAACGGATATTTTGGCATACACAGAGTTGAATTCTACTTCATCAACAAGAGAAATTGCTAGTGTTTCAGGAGTTCATCATCAGTCTGTTGGAAGAATTTTAAGGAAACATGGATTTCATTCATTTAAATATCAACTACACCAGTATCTTTATGACAATGATAATGCAAGACGCCTTGATTTTTGTAATTGGTTAATACAGACTCAAAACAATGATAATAATTTTCATTATAAAATTCTCTACTCCGATGAAAAACGTTTTATGAATAATTCGAAGTTAGCAGGTTAGGTTTTGCATCAGTCTTGGAATTTGACATAGACTTACAGTGCCACCAACATAAAACACCTTGTTTTTGCAATATTTTGTTAAATCATTGTAACCATGAAAAAATTATTCAACTTTTTCAGCTGTTTGCTCTACTCTTACTAAAGTATCATACAGGTACACTAACTAAATCTATCATCGTTCTGCTGTTTTTCATTTAACAACCTGTAGCATTCCCATACTCTCCACACATTTTCTTAATCTCTTTGAGTACATATCTTCACGAGCTTTCCAATCAGTGTTAAAATCTCCCATAATCAATCACCACCTTAATTCCCTTTTCGCAAAGTCCCTCAAAGAAATCCTGAAGTCTCGAAGCACCTAGTGAACAGTAAACACCAACCAATAAAAATTGCTCTCCTATACCATTTACTCTTACACTAAGTACCCAGTAGTTTCCTGTTACTGCATTTATTTCAAAAACTTGCCACCTCAAAGAAGAATTTACATTAAATAGTACAGTAGGATTGAAAACTTTTATGCTCTCGAGGATGGTGGAATTGTTCAACATCTTCTGCATGATGTGTTTGCTATATATGTTACGGTTAAAGTGTTTACTTGGCTAGTTTATAGGCTAGCTGAATAGTATACAAACTATCCAAATGTCTGGCTATTTTGATGGAAAATCATATTTCTACTAAAATAGCTATGAATATTGGCTGGTTTGCATACTATTCACCTAGTACACACCAAAGTACAAACCACAAGAAAAGTACACAAATTAACCGGTGATTTTGGCTAGTTTACAAACTACCCACAGTATTTGGATAAAGTGTGAACTTAATATTCGTAGTAGTACATAATAACCAACTCGTTGGTTAGTATGTAAACTAACCAATTCCATTTGGCTAATTAATTAGAGAAGTGAGGTTATGTTTATGACGAGTCCTGTGTGTTGTTATTGTTTACTGCCGTGTCTTGTGAAATTTGTTTAAGGATAGGTATCTGGTTATTAAAATGAATCAACAGCAACAATTTGATCAACAGCAACAATTTGAAAACCTACTTTTGGAAGTTTACAAGCAAAAGTCAGTTTCCGGTTCAACCCAAGGTTACGTGCGCTGTCAGTGCAGCAAGGGTTGCACAATTAAAAAGTGTAAATGTCTTGCGTCCGGATATACGTGTAACAGCAAGTGCCACAACAGTGCAACTTGCTCCAATAAATCATAATTTTCTTGTATACAGGACAAAGAAGGTAACATAATAACTGATCGTAAAGAAACTATTGAGAGATGGCGTGAATATTTCTCTGAAATATTGGAAGGTGGTACAGAGACAGAGAACTTAACTAAGACCAGTACTAATGGTATGGAAACACATGAAGAAATAACGCTAGTGGAAGTATATGAAGCTGTAAAAAGACTAAAAAATGGGAAGGCCGCAGGACATGATAACATAAAAGCAGAAATGATTAAATACATGGGTGAAGAAGGGTTGGCATGCCTGCACAAGCTACTCAATCTGGCATGGAAAACCGGAGATATACCCTGAGACTGGACAATAGCTATAATACTTCCAATATTTAAGAAGGGAGATGCTAAAAACTGTACAAACTACAGGGGAATTTCTATACTTAGCGTTGCCTGTAAGGTATACGAAATAATTCTCGAGAAAAAATTAAGACAAGTGATAGAAACAACGATCGATGATAACCAATGCGGTTTTAGGCCTGAAAGAGGAACCGTGGATCTTATATTTAGTTTAAAACAACTAGTAGAAAAAACACTATCCCACAACAACAAATTGTATCTATACTTTATTGATCTGATTAAAGCCTTCGATAATGCACCCCGGGAAAAAATTCGGGAAGTATTGGAAGAACGAGGAGTTGATAAAACACTGGTGAGAGCTATCAAAAGTATATATCTCGTTACAAGAAATTCTACTGAATTCGTTACTACTATGGGAGTCCAGCAGGGAGGAGTACTAAGTCCTCTGTCCTAATGGACAATATATACAGGGCTTCTAACCAAAAATTAAAACCCGCAAGATTAGGAGTCCATAAATTACAGCAAGTTTACATGTTCGAGTTGATGTATGCGGATGACTTAGTAATATTTGCGAACACTGAAACAGAAAAATCGGAAACCATGGTAATAAGTAAAGACGAGGAACAACTGCAAGTAATATTAAATAATACGCAATTGAAACAAGTTGGCAACTTTAAATATTTGGGTTCAGTATTAAATGCCAGGTGAAGTATAGAAACGGAAATTAGCACTCGAGCATCAAATGCCACTAAATTATTTTACGCATTGAACAAAGTGTTCATAAGGAAGAAAGAAGTAAGCAGCGCCACAAAGGCCAAAATATTTAAAAGTGTATACATCCCTGTATTAACTACGGAAGTGAGAAGTGGGCCTTGAGTGACAGAGACAAGAGCAGAATACAAGCAACCGAAATGCGCTATCTTAGAGCAGCAGCTAGTGTATCAAAAAAAGACTGTATTAATAATAATATAATTTGTGAGTGGTTTAATGTTAAATCAGTGCTTTCGGTAATTGAAACGCGACAACTAATATGGTTCGGTCACATGGTGCTTATGAGTGAGAACAGAAAAGTTAAAGTTATATGGAAGACTGGAATTGATAAGAAAGAAAGAGAGGTCGGCCAAATAGAACATGGAATAGTGAAATAGCTAAGACTCTACAAGGAAAGGGAATTGATTGGAGGCAAGCCGAGAGGATGGCTGATGACCGTCGTGTGTGGAGACATCACTGCCGCGACACCTCTACACCGTAAGGTAGAAGAGGAATCGATTATGTATGTATGTATATTGTACAAGTTGAGAAAAATGTAGTTTTGTGAAGCCAAGATTAAAAACGCGTCTAGCACGGAATAACACTTCTCTCACGTGTTGCACATGCTATGTTTTCACTTAATGTTGGGTAATTCCTAAAATTCAAATTGTGCGCTCTTTTTGGGATATTCTATGGAGCTAGTCGAGTAGACCACGATTGTACTAAAAGCATGTTCGCTAGCATCACGCCGTATTTCACTGTGGTCCACTGTAAGCAATGAAACGCAATAGATACACCGGCACTGTAGGAGCGGAAAAGAATGGAGTTCCGAGACCCCGCCCGTATGACATACGCTTTATCTCTCTGAATAGCGAGCCGGAATTTTCGTATATGCTTTAGAACAGCCTTAAATGTTCATTTCAATGATAGTGCAATTGCTTTCAGTTAGTATGCATCAGCTTATTTTAATTACAAAATAAATTAGCAAAATGCTGTAACATAGTGTTCTTTGATATGTTTTTCGGACTTTTTCCACTGTCTAGGGTGTAAATCACACAACGTTTCGGGAATTTTGTTCTACTCCCGTCTTCAGGTGTTCCTGGTTAGTCCTGAGAAGGACTGATATTGTACGTTTTTCAACGTAAATTTGTGCCTCTCCCGGGTTTTGAACCCGGGACCGCTGATCGCTGTGATTACTACTCCGCCACTCTAACCACTGCCAAAAAATGACATTCAGAGAACAAATAGTGTTATTTTTTAGTGCAGATTGGACTATCAGGATTCTGTTATATAAGACAGTTTGAATTTAGAAGAAGAGAATGTAAATATGTTAGTACTTGCAAAGTATTGGAGAATGCTTTCAAGATTTCAGTTTTAAACTTTTGATAGTTTTGAACACCAGTTCTATCTTACCTTGCTTTTGTAATTGATTTAATATTATTACTCATCGTATTAAATAGCCTGTCAATTCAAGTAGGGTTTTCATGTATTATCATTATGAAAGTATAGTGTGTTATACTTACCATTACCAAACTCTTTCTACTATTGGGTGACTTCTGCACATCATAAAGGAAGCTGTTTGTAAAATGACAAAGAAATAAAACAAAAACCAATCACAATTGGCTTTTAAACCGTTAGATTATGAACTGGGGCAATTTACTTTGACACGAAGTGTACGAAGTATTGAAATTCCCTCATATCGAAAACCACTCTGAGTCAAATATCTCTAAAATTCGAGCCAACCGACTAATGAACCCACTATATCAAATCTCCGTCTCGGCGGTGCGGATCTTTTGGTGAAGATCCCAGCCCACTAGATCAATCCCCCGTATTGGGGGCTGCCTAAACGTGCTGTGCGGGGGATGTATGTTCGTATGTGTACACGATTCCGGTCGCCAGGAACCTTCCTGAAGTCTTCGATCGTTTTCATACGATAGGTCCTCCGAAAATGAAGGCAACATCAACTTTTGAGCTATGGTCGTCGGCAAAAAAAATTTTTTTTTGTTTTTTTTTTTATAAATAACTGGTTCATAGCATTTCATTGTATTAGCGAAACGGAGTGATGCTGAGTATCGAAGTATTCTTGGAAAGCACGGAAGGGCGCTTTTCTTGGGTGGGGGGTACCGTATATTTTTTAATAAAAATGTTTAATCTAGTTTTATAATTTAACTTTTCTCTGTTTTATACTTACCTATTTTTGTCGATCATTATATTACACTTTCATACTTTTTCATAGCCCACATTGAAACGCTTTCATTTTATTGCAGAAATACAGCCCATATGAACTGAGCAATTTGCCGCTCAACACGATTGGTTGCAAAAGCATCAGCATAAACCATGACACAGAAGAAAGCCAGTCCGATGCGTCCGGTTCGGATTCTGATTCCAGCAGTTCCGATTCGGACAGCTCCTGCTCTGGTTCTTCCGGTGCCGAAGACTGTAAAATGTGCAGGCCCGCTGCTTCCAAGAAACTGCTAGTTCATTAGAGTGAAAGGTAACATACCTGGTTATGTTTTTACATGATGTTTAGTTTATAATGTATATCCACATGTCGTAATAGATGTTTATTTATTACTTAAACTTTATAGTAAGATACTTTGTACAGTATTTACATAACAAATATAACAAAGTAATTTTTATTATAATTTTGTATTTATATTTATACAGGCATCGTATATCTCGTGCCATTGTTTATACGATTAAATTGTGTACAAAAATCGGGCAGCCAAGTTTTTACATAAGCAGATTGAACAATACATAACAATGGGTAATTCATTATTGTCTGCTCCACACTGTACATGTTGGTTTTATATTTATACTTAAACTAAGGAACAGTGTATGGAGTAAATATTAACCTTGTCGATTTCGTTATATAAAATAACAGGTTAAAGTGTTGTATATTTTCAAAAATAAAAATGACTGGAAGTGCTTCGTCACTTATATAAATTTATTAAATATATGAACATGTAATTGAAAGTTTTCAAGCAGTCAGTCCGCAAACGATGCTGATGAATATTGATGTTGCTTAAATGTGATGGGCTTTATAGAGCAGCTGAAAAGTAGAGAACATAATATTATTATTTTTTATAGAAACCTGATTTAATAAAGTGAGTGCAATTTGAAAGTTAGAAAGTTAATGAAGAAAACAGGCCTTCTAATCTATATTATGAAAAATCTAAAAACGTAGGACAGCTGTAGTAGCTACATTATAAAGGGTTAGTGTCAAAAGCAGAAATGGTGTGGCATACATTATTTCATCTAAATTTTTGTAAGACGTGCCAATTTGAAATTGAAATTGTGTAAAAAAGTTCACTGGCAGACAAGTCTTACAAAATTAGCTTGAAATATATTATATTTGTTTAGTTTTTAAAATGGTTCAAGTCAACACATTTTTATAGATTACATGCACAAAATTGTGTCACACGTAAGCACTATAAAACCCTCCGTTCTATATATTAGTTACCATAGGTGAAACTACGAACAGTGTTAGAAACTATGAAGTAAAGAACAATCACAGACGACACGAGAAGTCTAAATACTCTAAAAGTGATAAATACTAAAAATTACATCTACACAAGATACAAATTGACTTTGTGAATGGTTAAACTGGAAAAGGAATGGGAGGTTCCACTTGAAACTGGGAATGACCGAAATAATCACCAAAATTTTACGTGTCGCAGATTCAGCAGTTGGCCGTTTGCAGGTGAAAGTTAACTGGATGTAGTTTCTTCCACGAAAGCTTTCAACATTAATTTGCAATTATTAAACTGTCAGCGCTGTCCTTTCCAAAAAAAGGCCACGATCAAAATTTCGGCACGAGTTAGTGATGCGGCGTAGACTTACCGAAAGGCCTGACGGGGTGTTTGTCCCACAGGTAAGTCCTCTTGACGGGAGAGAGGTACGAATCTCGGAGGAAGAATGGGGATTTGCCCCAGCTGCTGTAGGGTGCATAGGGTCTCAGTGCGGGATGGTTCCACCACCAGGGGTCACGAGTGATGGCGGACATGGGTAGGTTGGGGGATGGGTTCAATAGGTCTGACCACAGAAGCTTACTTGGACGGAGGCCTCCACGGGTGTAAAGTGGCTGGCCGAAATAATTGTATGCAACCTCGCCTGGCCTGGGTCCAAAATCTCCTACCTGTGAATGCATTACAATGTGAATTT